>JAWWEW010000077.1:1710421-1721805 GCA_035583185.1 Anabacerthia variegaticeps
GAGGGGGGTGCGGGGGGTGATGGGGATGATGGGATGAAGGGGATGATTGGGATGATGGGATGAGGGGTAAGGCTGGAGTGATGGGGTGATGAGGATGAAGGGAATGATTGGGATGATGGGGAGGATGGGGTTGAAGGGGATAATGGGGATGATGGAGATGATCAGAGTGATAGGGATGAAGGGAGTGATGGGATGAAGAGGATGATTGGGGTGATGAGGAGGATGAGGATGAAGGGACGAGGAAGATGATGGGGATTATGGGGGAAATGGGGTGATGGCAGTGATGGGGCTGAAGGGAATGATGGGGATGAAGAACATAGAGGGGATGAGAGTGGTGATGGGAATGGTGGTGGTGATAGGGATGATGGGGGGAATAGAGGTGAAGGAATGGATGGCGATGATGAGGATGACGGGGATGAAGGGGGTCATGAGGTTGATGGGGACCTCGAGCACACCCAGCCCCTCCTGAGGGGCTGCTGCCCCCCCGGCTCCTCCCATCCCCATCACACCCTGTTTGGCTTCACCCACACACATGAACGTGTGCACATACACATATGTGAACATGCACATACATATGTGAACATGTCATATACACATATGTGAACATGCACACACACATGTGGGCACACACACGTGGCACACGAGTGTGCAAACATGGCAGGTAAGCAAGGACGTGTGGATGGTGGAGGGAGGGAGGGATGGAAGGATGGAGGGAGGGAGGAAGGGATGGAGGGATGGATGGAGGGATGGTTGGAGGGATGGATGGAGGGATGGAGGGAGGGATGGATGGAGGGATGGAGGGATGGAGGGATGGAGGAATGGATGGAGGGATGGAGGGATGGATGGATGACGGAGGGATAAAGGGATGGATGGATCAACACACGGACAGGCATATGGACAGACAGGTGACATGCAGGAGGGGACAGACAGAGGGGTGGCCAGGTGGACAAGAGGCTGGCTGGACAGACTGACACACCAGGTTGGACAGACAGATGGATGTGACAGCTTTCCTCACCCAGGAGCCATCAGGAGGACCCAGGTGGGGCTCTCTGTCCCTAAGTCCCCCCTCGAGGGGGCACAGGCCCTGCTGTGACCCCTTGGGGACACCCAGGGCCTGGGGAGGGTCAGGGAGCCGTGACCCCAAGGCCAGGCCGTGCCCCCTGGGACAGGGCTGGGGTGATGGCGGGGGGTCCCTGGGACACCCATGTCCTCACCCCATCACTGAGGGGACACCAGGGACCCCCAGGTCCCTGTGCCCTGTGCCCCGGGACGGGCACAGACCGCAGCCAACTCCCGGCCAGCACTGCTGTCCCCAGCCAATCCCCCACCAGGGTTTGTGCTGCTGATGAATTCCAGCCTTCCCTGGATTTGGCTCCACCCACCTGGGTATATAAAGCCGCCTGTCCAGGCTGTGCCCGGGGGTCTCTCAGGGGTCTCTGGGGTGTGTTGGGTCTCTTTGCGTTCCTTGTGGTCCCTCCAGGTCTCTCCCTTTGTGTCCCCACCATGGCAGTGGATGGAGGGGGACAGGATCCAACCCCCCCTGTCCTGGGTATGGGGGAATGTCCCCAGCACCCTCAGCTGTGTCTGGGGGTCCCTCGGGGGTCCCTGGGGTGTCCTGGGTCCCTTTGAGCTCCTTGTGGTCCCTCCGAGTCTCTTCCCACGGTGATGCCCCTGTGTGTCCCCCCCATGGCAGTGGGTGGAGGGGGGCAGGATCCAACCCCCCCTGTCCTGAAGATGTGGGGATGTCCCCACCACCCTCAGCCGTGCCCTGGGTTCCCCACGAGGGGGGACACAGACCAGCATCACCATCCTTGTACCCACAAACCTCAGAGGTGTCACTGGGCTCCTGGGGCATCGTGGTGGTTGAGGGTGGGTCACCAGTGCTCCCTGAGCAGGGTGGGGATGACATCAGGAGTGGGGTCACCCCGTGTTTGCTCACAGATGTGAGGTGTCACCAGCCCCCCCAGCTTTTCTGTCCCCGTGGCCCCACTGGGGGACACCCCCTTGGGAGAAATGGGGCAGAAAAGGGGAAACAATGGGGAAACGGAGTCACAGGTCGCCCATGGCCACCACGGGGGCAGGGAACAAAGCCACCCCCACCCCAACCCCCAGGAGCCCTGGCTGGTCATACCCGGGGAAAAAAATCCCCCAGCAATGCCCGAAATGGGGGGGGATCCATAGAAAAGGTGGACCCCCAGGGGATGGGGGGGCTGTGGGGTGAAGGTCGGGTGAAGGGCACACTGGCGGCACTCGGAGGGGCGGGGGAGGCTGCGGGCGCTCCGTGCCAGCTGTACCCGGAGAAAGGCAAATAATTCAGCGGCACCAACCGGAGAGGAACCAGCCCGCGGAGCCACGTGCCAAAATACCAGCAGTAAAGTAGTTAAATGGATCCAGCGCGGGAGCGAGGAGCTGCGAGAGCGCTTGGGCCCCCATCCAAAGGAGTTAATGTCCCACAGTATGATCGATTAGTTGTCAGACGTGATTTCAAACCAATACAAGATGAATGGCATCATTTTCCTTCCCTCGGTTTCGGCGGAATTAAGAAGCCATTAGCTAACACAAATTTTTGGCAACTTTAATAAAAAAAAAAAAAATCGGAAAAAAAATAAATTAAAAAAAGGCTCCAGCGTGTGCTTTGCAGCAAATGCTCCCTGAGGTAACGGGGAGGGTGGGAATATCACCCCCTGTCCCACAGGGATGGGGTCGGTGGTGACTGTGGCGGTGATGGTGGCGATGCCAACGCCGTGCCCGCTGCTGGAGGTGCCAGCAGAGAGTTTGCTTCCCACTGGAGCGAACCAGGGTGCCCTGCCCAGCCGGTGACAGTGGCCGCGGTGTCACCCGCGTGTCGAGCTGGGGGTCTCGGTGCCCAGAGTTGGGGGGGGGGTTCGTGCCGGGGTGGCAGCGCCAGGCAGGGGCGACCACTCGGGGACTAGTCAAGGACAAACAGCTCACAAGCTGCTCCTGCCCGTGTGCCCGCAGGCTGGGGCCGCCGTGCCAGCCCAGCCGTGGCCATTACGGCTCCGTGCGCCAGCTGCGGCCGCACGATCCCCCCCGTCCCCCGGGAGAGCAGGGGGGGCTCGGGCACCGTGCCACCGCCCGGGCACCGGGGCACAGCCACGGCCTGCGGAGCAGCCCCGGGGGCGGTGGGGTCAGGCAGGGCGATTTGGTGGCCGAGGGCAGGGACCCCACCCCGGGGACCTCACCCCTGGGGGGTCACATACCCAGGAGCCCCAAGGACCCTCCAGGGACCCCCAGACCCTGTCGCTGCTGCTGGGAAAGGACAACCTGGAGGGCAGAGCTGGGCCACAGACACCCCCCCTCGTCCCCATCCCCGGCTTTCACTGCCGGATCGCCGGGTTTTAGGCACCAAATGGGGTTGAATTAGGATTATTATCACAGCTGCTCTAAATGTAATTAGTTTTGCTGGGGACTTGTTTGCTTTCCCGGGATTACGGCACAATCCCGCCGCCCTGCCCGGCGCTAACTTGGGGAAGGCTTTAATCACTCTAATAACGCCGACGCCGGGTTAATGTGATGATTCCAAAGGTGTGCTTTCCAATTACATTTAACAAAAAGATTTATAGTTGGGTAAAATTTAATTAGGAGCGTGAGGGAGGGCTGGGACCACCGGGACAGCCGAGCTCGGGCCCTGCTGCCACCACCGTGCCCAGGTGTGCCCACCCTGCCTGTCCTGCTGGGTCCTGACGGATCCCATCACCCATCCTGGGGCAGAGGTGGATGAAAGGAGGTCCTGGCTGTACCAGGGTGATGTGAAGCCACCCATGCACTGTCCCCAACCCCTGCCTATGTCCCCTCCAGCCCTGTGTCCCCAGGGAAGGCGTTTTGGGGATGTCGGGGCCCTCCATCCCAGAGGCATCGCCCAGTGCTGCTGTCTTGGGTGCAGTGGGATGTGCTCGAAGCAGAGGGATCCAGCTGCCAGCAGAGCCAGGGACCGGCTGCCAGGGGGAGCAGGGCCGGGCCCGGGGGCCGCGGGAGGGGCCGGGTGCTCCCGCTGCCCGGCACAGACTCCGGCGAGCCCAGGCGAGCCAGAGCTGCCAAGAGAAATGGGCAGATTATGGGATGAACGCAGGCCAAGGCAGGGCTGGGATGCAGCCGCCGTAAATCAGCTTTTAAGTAGCAACAAAATGGACATTTCCCATATGAAATGAGCCACCGGCTGCCACGGCGAGGGGGGAGCGGGACCCCGGCCGGGGGGCACCGGGACAGGGTGGGACCCCCAGTCTGGGGCTCTGGAGGGGCTGTGGGGATGTGGCGGAAGGGAAGGGAAGGGAAGGGAAGGGAAGGGAAGGGAAGGGAAGGGAAGGGAAAAGGGGCTGGGATGCCACAGGGTGCTCAGGTGGGCACCACCTGCTCTCGGTGTTCCCAGCCAGAGCCAGCCTGGTGTCTGCTGGATCCAAACTCCCCCTCTGCCCCTGCTTGGGTTTTGCCCCTTTTCTCCCCCGGGGCCCAGGAGGGGCTGGGGAATAAGTTCCCACCCTCCCACAAGGCTTGGGGCTGCAGACTCCGTGTGGCTCAGCAGAGCCTCACCCATCCAGGTGCCCCCAGCCCTGAGTGTCCCCCATCCCTTGGATACCACCCGCACCCCATTGCTCTCCCCTGTTCCAGCCCATCCGTGCAGCCCCCCCAGAGCTGCCCGTGCCCCATTGGGGTGTAGGGCCCTAACTCAGCCCCGCAGCGCCTCCCGCTGCTCCCACTGTACCCCAAGTGGGGATGAGGGCCGGGGCTCGGTGGGGCAGGGGGTAAATGGTGGGAAGGACACGACCCCAGGAAGGGCTGGGGGGGCTGAGCTGTGGGCACCCCATGGGGCACAGGGCTGCGGCTGGCGGGGACACGGTGGGGACACTCAAAGGTGGGGACACTCAAAGGTAGGGACACTGCCCTGCCGGGCCAAGACCCCCCTGGCCCCGCAGCCCCCGGGGCCGGGCCGGGGGCCCCGGGCGGAGCTGCCGGCGGTGCCGCATTCCGGAGAAGCCGCCTCCGCCGGCGGCCGGTGCCAGCAGGCGCTGGCAGGTTCGGAGCTTCGCAGCGATTCCAGGCACAGATGTCCTTGTTTTAACTCCTCTGCGATGGAGCCTGGCAGACCGGGCGGGGGAGGGGGCGGCTCGGCAGCCCCCGGGGCGGCGGAGACGGCTGCCAGCCCGACCCGCCCCGGCCGCGGCTCCGGGGACCGCGGGGACCCCCCACTCCTCCACGGGGGGCCCTCCCCGGCTCCCAAAAGCACAAAACCGGGGACAGGCCCCCCTCCGGGACCCCCACATCTCCCCCGACCCCCCACATCCCCCCCGACCCCCGGGCAGCCCCCGGCCCCCGGAGCGAGGCCGCCTCCGCAGCGCGGCGAGCGCCGGGCGCCGGGAGCCTCCGGTTTTTTATGGTATCTGCAATTTTGGCAGAAATCTGTCTTTAATTTAGCTGTCCATATAAAAATCCGCACTGTATAATAATGAACAGATGCCATGAAATTTAAACTGAAGCAATGACTCCTCCTCCCCCCCCCCGGCTGGCACTCGCCGGTGGCAGCGGCGACCCGGAGCTGGCGCTCGCCCCGCGCCCCCGCCGCGCTCCGCCGGGCCGGGAATGGGGCCGGGCCGGGGGCACCGGGGGCACAGCGGGCACCGGGGGCCATGGAGAGGGGGGAGACCCCCACCCCCGCCTCATCCTGCCTTAAAATAGGGGGACTGAGCCCGCACGAGTGGCCACCGCGGGGTCCCCTCGGTGCTGGCTCCGCTCCGTCCCCCCGGCCGAGCGGAGCGGGGTCCCGGTAGCCCCCACAAACCCCCAACCCGCACAAAACACTGGCAGAGCCCGGCGGGGCGGCGGCTCCCGACCTTCCAAGTCCCTGCCCGGGAGGAATGGCTGGGCACCGGAGCCGGGCACTGGAACCGTGTGCCTGAGCGATGTACCAGGGCTGGGCACCGGAGCCTGGCACCGGAGCCTCGTACCGGAGCTGGGTACCGAAGCCGGGCACCGGGACCGGCCACCGGAGCCTTGTACCGAGAGCGGGCACCGGAGCTTTGCAACGAAACCGTTCACCGGGACCGTGCACCAAAATCTTCCAGCGGAGCTTTGCACCGGAGCTGCTCTCCGGAGCTCTGCACCGGGGCCGCGCACCGAGTGCGGGGCCGCATTGCGGAGCCGGGCCGTGCCGGAGCAGCCGAGCGGGCTCCCGCACCTTCGGCGGGGCCGGGCGGGCAACGGGGAAACAAAAATCCCGGGAATTGAAGGCAACCCGCCTCCCTGCCACCGGGGCCGGCACCCCCTGGCACAGCCGGCCCCAGGAGCAGATGTCGACGCCCCCCCGCAGCCCCCGGCCCCCCGCGACCCCCTCCTTTGCTCCACCGGGGCATCCGCCCTTCCCCGCCGCGGCCCCGGTGCCGCCGGTTACGGGTGAAGGCAGAAAGGCATCACATCGACCCCCCACGACCCCACCGAGCTCCCGCCAGGCCACCTCGGGGCTTTTTCCAGGGAGAAACGAGTCCCGTGGCGGTGCCCGGGCTGGAGCCGTCGGAAGGGGCTCTGCTGCTCGGCGGAGAGCGGCGAGTGCCGGGGCCCGACCGAGGGTCGGGGAGCTCGGGGGGCTCGGGGGCCGCTGCAGCGGCTCGTCCGACCGTGGCGGATCCACCGCCCTGCCCGGTCCCTGCTCCTCGCCACCTGTGGCTCCGGGGCCGGGCCCGGCACGTCGGGGCCACGCTGGAGCCATTCCCCGTTTGCAGCCCCGGTGCGTCCCGGCATGACCCCAAACCGGCCCGGTTTTATGCCCAGAAGCCACGGAGCTGCGGGGCACGGGCACCCGCCACCTCTCCCGGGAGGAAAACCCTCGGCTCCGTCCCCGCAGCCCCGGCGCGGCCCCGGCGCTCCACGCTTCCCGCGGGGAACCGGCCCCCGTGGCCGTGGGAAGCGGCACCGCTCGGAGCCCGGCACCCGACCCTGCCCGGAGCCTGCGGCCGTCGGGTGGCGACGAGCCCCGGTGGCGCGGACGGTGAACAGACCCGTTCCCGTTAAGCGGGGCCCGTTCAGCACCGCGGGATGCGGACAGCTCCGCACCGGGCGCCACCGCTCCCGGGGCTCCAGCGGGCACCGGGACCGGGTATCGGGTACCGGACACCGGCACTGGGTATCGGGTACCGGGAAGGGCACAGGGCACCGGCACTGGGTACCGGGAACAGCATCGGGCACCGGCACTGGCACCGGCACCGCGCCCCTGTTTCCAGTGATCCCAAAGCCACCGGCTCCATGAACCGGCACAGGGGCTCCCGGGGCTCCAGTGGGCACCGGCACCGGCACCGGCACCGGCACCTGGTCGGAGCCCCGGCAGTTCCAACAGGCACCAGCGTCGCCACTGGCACCGGAGCCGGGGCCGGGCACGGCGCCCAGGCTCCATCCATCGGGAGCTGGCACCGGGAACCGGTACAAGCACCGGGCACCGCGCCTGGAGCCGGCCGGGCTCGCCACCGAGGAACCCGGCCTTGGCCACCGCCGCCGCGCCCTCTCGCCCAGGCCACCGGCACCGCGGCCCGGTGCCAGCCCCGGGCACCAGGCTGCGAGCTCCCGCTCCCGGGGGGCCGCAGCGGTGTCACCGCCGGTGCACCGAGCCGGGCCGCCGCTCCGGATCCCGGTGGCTCCATTGGCGAGGGGGGGACACCGCCTCCCCGGTCCCGGGGGGGACACCCGTGGGGCAGAGCCGCGTTATATCCGCGCCGCCGCCCGCGGGACGCACACTGGGGCGGCGGGAGCGGCGGCCGCACCGCCGGGGGGGGCTCGGCCCGGTGCCCCCCGTGCCCCCGGTGCCCCCGGGGCGGAAGGAAAGCGGCGAAGGCGGCGGAGTCAACATTGAATATTTATTAATCGCCGTCGAAGGACGCTCGGTAATTACAACCTCGCCGCGATCGCACCGGCGGCGGCTCGTCACGGCCGACGAGTCCTGGCGGGGCCGGGACCGGGCGACGAGCGTCCAGCGGGGCCGGGGGGGGGTCGGCCCCGGCAGGGAGGGGGGGGCCGGTGCATGCAGTACGGCCGGGCCCCCCGGCCCCGCGCCCCGCGCTCCGCCGCCGCCGAGCAGTGTCCGGGCGGCGGGGACGGGGACCGGGAACCGGGACCGGGGAGCGGGAGCGGCGCCCGGCGCGGGGGGGGTCTTGCATATCGTTGGCCATAAATATTTATTAATCGAAATGAAACGGAACGGAAACACGAAAGCACTTCTGGTGTCGGGCAGCGGGTCCCCTTTGCTACAACGGTTTGTGGTTTTTTGTTTCTTTTTCCCCTTTTTTTTTGTTTGTTTTTCTCGTTTTGTTTTTTTTTTCCCCCAAAACTTTTTCTCTCTTTTTTTTTTCCGTTTTTTTCTTTTTTTTTTTCCATTTTTTTTTTTTCGTTTTCAAAACATTTCTCAGAAATCCTCCTCCTCTCCTCCTCCCTGGTCTCTAAAAATGCTGGTTTCTCGAAGGTGGTTGCGGGCAGGTTCCGACAAAAAAATATCCCAAAAGAAAAAAGAGAAAACCCAACCAAAAAAAAAAGCGTTCTCGGCTTCCCGGCGTCTCCCGGCCGAAGGAATGCGGCAAACCGGGATGGAGACCCCCGGGCCGGGCGCCGCGGGGGGGGCGCAGCCCCTCCAGCCCCCCCGGAGCCCCGCTTGCATAGCTGCGGGCTGCGCTTCCCGGCTCCGCCAGCTCGGGAAAACCGGGAAAACCGGGGCGGCTCCGCGGGGAGGGTCTTTTTTTTTTTTTTTTGAAATTATTATCGTTATTTTTTTTCTTTTTTTTTCCTTTTTTTTTTTTTTCCGTTTCAAGTTTTTAAAACAGGTAAAAAACGTCCTGACACACGCGCTGCGAGGAGCTCCCGGGGCGGGGAGCGGGGCCGGGGCCCCCCCAAAGCAAAGTGCATCTCGGAGCGTCCGCCGGGCCGGGCCTCTTGCATAGATAGAAATTGGGGTTCGTTCCTCCCTGCGCCTCTTTATTGCTTCGGAAAGTTTCGCTCCGCGCCGCAGCGCGGGCTCCTCTCGCTCCCACGGGCCGGGGCAGCGGGTGTCCAATGCCGGGGGGGTGCGGGGGGTCGGGGTCGGGGCTGGGGAGGAGAGAAACGGCCCAAAATGGGGGTGGGAGGGTGGGGGGAAATTTAAAAAGAAATATAGAAAATTAATTGAAAACGAATTAAAAAGGAAACGGAGCGGTTCGACCCGCAGGGTCGCGCTGGGCACCGGGGGGGCTCCGGCGGGTTGGACGGGGGAGGGTCGGCCCTTTCGGGGCGTCTTCCCCAGGAAAATAATAATATTAATAATAAGAATATTAATAATAACATTAAAATAATAATAGTAATAATAATAATGGCTATAGTCGTTACGATAGTTGCAGTAGGTATTATCGTAATAGCGATGGTAACAGCGGTAATAAAATATCGAAATAAATTACATTAAATAAGAGAGAATAATAAAAGAAAGCAATAAAAAAATAACGAAATAAATAATAATAAAAAATTTAAGGAAAAGGGAAAATCCTCCCAAAAAAGCACTTTGTCCCCACGGGGCGCGGGGACCCGCCGCCGGGGCCGGGTCCCCATATTGCACCAAAGCCCACGGCGGAGCCCCGGGGGCCGGTCCGCGGGGCCGCCGCGGGTGGGGGGGGCGTGGAGGGGGGTCTCCCCTCCCTCCCCGCCACCTCGGGGATGGGGAGGGGTGTCGGGGCGGGGGTCAGTTGTGGAAGAAGGCGTTGAGCTCCTCGTACATGGGGCCCCGCTCGTGCGGGAGGTGCATGTCGTAGGGGAAGATGTTCTCGGAGTGGACCCCCCCGCGCATCCCCGCCGACCCGAAGACCAGGTTATGGGCGGCGGGGCGGGAGCCGGGCAGCGCCGAGTAGTGCATAGAGTAGTGGTAGCTTTTCTCGTGGTCGGGGGATGAAGAGTCCTGCTTGAGGGAGAAGTTGCCGTTGATGCAGAGCGGAGGGCTGAGCCCCCCGTCGTACTCCGAGCTGTTGTAGTCGGGGGAGGTGTTGCCGTAGAGGCTCTCGTAGGCGGAGGCGCAGTAGCCGTGTGTCCTCAGCCCGTGGGGCCCGGGGCCGGCGGCGGGCGGGCAGGGCGCCGCGGCCAGCCGCGAGCAGGGGTAGGGGTAGGGGTGCACGGCGAAGGAGGCGGCGTTGGGGCCGTGGAACCGACCCCCCTCTTGCCCCTGCTCCGTCAGGAAGTTGCGGGAGTTGAGCTGGAGGCAGCCGGCCACCAGGTTGGTGGTGGGCTGGGACAGCCCCTTGCACAGAGTCTGCACGTAGGAGACCAGGTCGGGCCGCTTGCCCGAGCGCAGGATCTCGGAGAGAGCCCAGATGTAGTTCTTGGCCAAGCGGAGGGTCTCGATTTTGGAGAGTTTTTGGGTTTTGGAGTAGCAAGGGACCACCTTGCGCAGGTTGTCCAGGGCCGCGTTCAGGTCGTGCATCCGGTTCCTCTCCCGGGCGTTCGCCTTCTGCCGCCGCAGCTTGGACCGCTCCAGCCGCGCCTTCGTCATCTTCCTCTTCTTGGGGCCGCGCTTCTTGGGCCGCTCGCCCTCCGCCTCCTCCAGGCCTTCCTCCTCCTCCTCCTCCTCCTCCTCGTCCCCTCCTAGCTCCCCTTCCTCCTTGCTCTCCCCCAGCGAGCCCTCGGGCGGCTCCTCGGGGAGGGCGCAGCCCTTCCCCGCCCGCTCCTCCTTCTCGCTCCGGGCATCCTCCTCGCACTCCTCGGCCCAACCGGGGAATTTCGGGACTTCGGGGACCAGGCTGGGCTCGCTGAAAAGTCGCGTCAACATGGTGGCTGCAGCGGGGGGCAAAGAGCCAGGCGTTACCGGCGGCCCCGCCGCCCTCCCGCCCCCCCACCCTGCCCCGCTCCCACCCGTCGGGGCCGGCGAAAACGAATTAGGCGCGGGGGCGCCCGCCGCTGCCCCCCGCCCCGGCTGCCCGACTCCGAGGGCACCGGGGCTCTCTCCGGGCGCAGCTACGCCCTCCCTCCCGACCACCCCCGGCCCCACCGCCGGGGTCCCCGCGGCCGCCCCCCGCGCCCCGCTCCCGCTCCTCGGCACCCACCCCCCCGCGCCCCGAGCCCCCGGCCCGCTCGGTGCCCCCTCCGGTGCCCCCGAGGGCCCGGCCCGGTGTCGCCGGTCCCTTTTTGACGCCTCCAACTTTTCCCCGCCGCGGGCGCGGAGCGGCCCCGGCCGCGGCTTCGCCACGTCCGTCCCGGGGCCGGAGGGTCGAGGCTCGTCCCCCCCCGCTCCCCATAACCCCCCCGTACCCCCGGTACTCCCTCCGGCCCGGTCAGCCCCGCCCGGCCCCCCCACCTCCATCCCCGCCCCGGGGCTCCCCGCGGCCGCCGGAGCGCGGCCCGTAAAATGCGGCGGCACCAACCCGGGGGGCGGCGGGGGC
>JAWWEW010000077.1:1740748-1764830 GCA_035583185.1 Anabacerthia variegaticeps
AACCCAACCCACCCCCCCTGGAAACGAGCGGGGCTCAGGGGAAATGTGCCATGCTGAGCCCAGGCCCCGCCAAAGGCACTGGATCCTCCCCGGGGTACTTTTTGGACAGAGGTTTAATGTTTGGGTCAATATCCACCTTTTTTTATTGGTCTTTAAAGGCCTCTCTTCCCACTGCTGGCCAGGGGGACTGTCCGTGTCTCTTGGGGCTCTCCCGGTGTTTCCTCACCGGGCAGATTGACCCTTGGAGAGCCCCCCAGGGATCCCGGGGGGCTGCGGGGCCTTGGGGGGTCCCACTGTGGCTGCAGGAGGGGGACAGCAGGGTTTGTCACCTGAGCCCGAGGTGGGCAGGGGAGGTGGTGGCACCCCACGGGAAAAGCTCCTGGCTGGGACACAGGTCATTAATATGCAAATGGGGCTAATGAGGGGGTTGGGGTGGGGAGGGGGTGACAGCCCTGAGGGGCTGGGGGGGGACAGAAGGTGCCTGGGGGCAACCCCTGGGGTGCTTTGGTGTCCTGGGGGTGTTTTGGGGTGCTGGCACTGGGCTGGGGATGTTTTGGGGTGCTGGCACTGGGCTGGGGGTGTTTTGAGGTGCTGGCACTGGGCTGGGGGTGTTTTGGGGTGCTGGCACTGGGCTGGGGGTGTTTTGGGGTGCTGGCACTGGACTGGGGATGTTTTGGGGTGCTGGCACTGGGCTGGGGAAGTTTTGGGGTGCTGGCAGTGGGCTGGGGGTGTTTTGGGGTGCTGAACTGGGCTGGGGGTGCTTTCCTGCCTGTTGGTTCTGGATATTGGATTGGGATCTCACCCTCCACCTCTCCCTCCGTGTTCACTGCCCATATGGAATCACCCCTGGTCCCTGCAGCCCCTCCTGCTCCCCCATCCCCAAACCAGGAGGTTTCACCAGTAAAATCCCTTCCTGAGAGTCCCCAAATCCCCTTTTTTTGAGGCAGAGAAGCTCGGGGGGGGGGGGTTGTGTCCCCCCTGACATTGTGTGCCCCTCACTGGAGTGGGATCATGGAATCCCTCGGGCTGGAAAAGCTCTCCAAGGCCACCCAGCCCAACCCTTAACCCTTTGCACGTCCCCAGGTGCCACATCCACATGTTTTTTGGAACATTCCAGGGATGGAGACTCCACCATTCCCTGGCAGCCCCTTCCAGTGCCAATTCCCCCCCGATGTCCAAGCTGAACGTGCCCTGGGGCTGTTCCTGTCCCTTGTTCCCCGGGAGCAGAACCCGACCCCCTCCCTGCCCCCCTCGTTCCCGGCTGCGGGAGCACACGGGATGTGGAGGATGTTGGAATTCAGAATAGAGCACCAGGGAGCTCAATAATTCATCTGTCACCCAGAAACAGCCACGGCTCTCCTCGCTCACATCCAGCCCCTGCTCCAGCTGCCTCAGGGAGCAGCCCCACTGCTTGGAGAGGGGGGGCTCCAGATATTCCTGCTCTGCTCCCCGTTCTCCCCTAGGAATTGGTGGTGCCTGCATGGTTTGGGATGGGGGTGTGTCCAAAAGGAGCTTAAAGCCCCTTGGGAGGGCTGGGATTGCTGATAGAATGGCTGCACCAGGGTCTGCCCTGGCTGCCACATCCCAAGATCCCCATGTCCTGTCCCCCTGTCCCCATGTCCTGCCTTGTCCCAGCACCCCATCCTGCCCCCTCAGCATCCCAGGATTGAGTCCCTGGAGCCTCTCAGGGTGATTTTAAAGCGCTGTGAAAGTTGTGGGGGGCTGCCTAAGTGCAAAGTGCTGTTGGAGGGAGGGAGGAGGCGGCGACGGCCCCGGCGTGAGGCGATTTATTATTTATCCCTCACAGATGTCCTTAACTTTTGTCACTTCGAGCCGGGTCCGGTGCCTGGAGCGGCTGATCCGAAGTGACAGGGCTCCCAGCTCCTTCTGAAGTGCCTCTGAGAGGGACCAGCAGGGACTTGACAGGAGTCCAGCTTTGTTCCCTTTCCAGCCCCGCAGCTCCCTGGGGATGGGGCACAGAAACCGCTGACTCGGGGATCCAAATTAGCCCCAAATCACCCCAAATCAGGCTGTGCTTGGCCCTCGTGGGTGCTCCAGTGTCCAGGAGGGTTGGCAGCTTCACATGCCCCATGGATTGCCCCTTCCCAAAGGTGTGGGCACAACGCTGGGGTTTGTTTTCCCTGGATATTGCAGCCTCCCCGTTGCCATAAGCGGGATCTGCTGTGGGCAAACCTCCCTGGGATCCAGGCAGGCACTGAACTGCCAGGCCAGGAGTTCACACCACAAACAACCCGGGGGGGTTGGTTTTGGGAGGCAAAACATCCCTGAGCAGGAGGATTTAGGAGGGAGGGAGTTCGTGGGGGTGACTTGGAGGTGGCGCTGACAGATCCCTGGCCCGACCTGTTCTGGCATCCTCGTTCCGTGTTTGTCTCCCGTGCCCGTGTCACGCTGCAGCTCCACAGGGGCCTCCTTGTGCTGCTCTGACGGAGGGGAAACATTGCAATACAATGCTTGGCACAGCCGCAGGAAAACAGGCTCCCAATTCCAGCACCTCACTCGTGCCGGCATCGCGTGTGCCCGGCACTGCCAGCCGGGGGCTGGGACACGGGGCAGCCCCTTCCCTGCTCTCTTCCTGCACCTCTGCCTGGCCCAGCTGGGCAGCAGACCCTGCATCCCATTCCTGGGGGGAGCAGGGGCCTCTCCTGGCTATGCAGGTTGGGATTTGTGCCCTTGGCTCCTGAGGCTTTGCCTTTCCTGCACAGGGAAGGATGAGGTGATCCTGGACACTGCTCCCAAAACATCCCAAGGCCCCTTTTCCTGCTGCCACAACATCTTTGTGCCGTTTGGGGGCCCTTTTCCTGCTGTCCCGGCCTTTCCATGGCATTTGCAGCCCCTTTTCCTGCTGCCGTGGTGTGTCCATGAGGTTTGGGGTCCCTTTTCCTTCCATCGCAGCATTTCCATGGGATTTCAGCACCTTCCACTATCCCAGGTTGCTCCAGGACACTTCCAGGCATCTCTGGGCACCTCTCAGGGAGGAATTCCTTCCCAATATGTGCTCTGTGCATGGGATTATTTGCCTTCAGAGGGTGGCAGAAGGGGCGTGCAAGGCCTGAGTGTCCCTCGTGTCCCCGCAGGTGACGCCGCCGTGGCCGATGTTGCCGGTGCCGATCCCGGAGGATGAACAAGCCCACGGACCTGCAGCACGACCTGGAACGCAGCCTCCCAGCCATTGCCTCCATCAGCTCCTCCTTGTCCCAGAGCCAGGGCTTCTCCCCCTACTTCTTCTCCCCGGAGAAGAGGAAGGTCATCTCCGATGTGAGGAGGACCTTCTGCCTCTTCGTCACCTTCGACCTGCTCTTCATCTCCCTGCTCTGGATCATCGAGTTGAATGTAAGCCGGGAGGAGGCGAACCCGGGAATCTTTGCCCTCTTTAAACCCGGCTCCCCCAGTTAATTGCTCTGTCCCAGCACTCCTGGGACAAAGCTTTGTTTGCTCTTCTGAGCCGCGGTTCCTTTGTGTAAACTGAAGTCCGGCTCGTTTCCTGCCCCGGGCTCTGTCGGGGCTGCCCAGGGTCGTTAACGCTGTCCTTGTGACTCTGTGTTGTGTTGTAACACAATCCAGGGCCGGAATCACCACGTTGAGCCAAATTTCTCTCCTGCTGCCCTGGCCCTAAGCAAAGCTGCTCCGTGGGTTCGTGTTCTCAGAGCAGGGGAGGATCCTCGAGGGGCTTTGATCCCAAAATACTGCTGCTGATCTCAGCTTTGGAAAGCTGGAGGTGCTGCTGCTCCTCCCAAGGGACTCTTGAAGGGAACACGAGGGGTGTGGGCCCCCCCTGACTGCCACAAACTGCTGCCTTTGCTCTGTGTTGCAACAACCAGGAAATCCAGTTTATTCACCTCGGGCCCACCGGGTCCAAGTGCCTCCCTGGGCTATATTTTGTTTTGATTTTCCCTGACTGGTTTCAGGCACTCCATGTCCTCCCCTGGAACAGATGATCAGATAGACCCTGCGCTCTGGCCTTGGTTTATCAGCCCTGCATCCCGGGCTCACTTACGGCTCTTATCTCTGCCCTTCTTATCTCTGGGTGTCTGCACTTAAAACATAGTCCCGGCAGCAGCTCCTCACCCTGCCCAGAGCCCTAAGAGCCCCCTGCCCTTCACCCCCGTAGGAAAAACTACTTCCCAGCCAGCATTCCAGCGATGCCAGTGCTGTCCTGCTAGCCCAGTTTGGAGCCAGTTTGGACCCCGGCCTCCTGCTCCTGTCCCAGTTCTCCCAGGGAGAGGTGCTGCCTCCAAAGCAGCAATTCCAGCCCCGGGGAGATAATCCTGGCTCGGTCACCAGGGTGATGCTGAGCGTGGGTCGTGCAGGTAGCCATTAATGAGTGACTAACTGCTGATATTTGGGCCCCGAGCCGAGATGCTGCATATTTAAAGCTCTTAGAGCAGCTTATTTGCCTGGTTATGAAGAGCAACGATTTGATATCATGACTAATGTGCCCTTTTTTTTTTTTCTCCTCCTATTTTATCCAACGGTTTCCTTCTCTCCCAGATAAGCAAATTGCTGAGCAAATTGCCCCTCGTTAAGAGCAAACTGTAATTCTGCAGAGACAAAGAGATGCCTCAGGTCGTTTGTCTGCCTTGTCCACTGCCTCTTTTTGAACTGAAAACACCCCCCAAAACCCATCACCCAAAGCTTTCCCTGTGTCTCATCCCTCCCGGAGCACCCCCTGGAGTCGTGGTGTGGGAAAGAGGCTCTTGGTGGCAAAGCTGGCACGGCCACAGACCAGCTGAAGGAACAGCCCAGCACTGCTTTGCCCCCCTCTCCCAGGATTTTAAGCCCCCCAGCCCTGGCCCCGAGGGATCCCTTCCCAGTGGCTCCTCTCCTGCCCTTGGAGGGTGCCAGGATCCCTCCTGCCAAGGACTGGCCCGGGATCCACCACCTTGTTCCTCACATCCCAGAGCTGCTGGCCCTGCCAGCTCCCAGACCAGCAGCCTAAAGGTGCAGGGCCCAGCTTCCTGAGCCATGCCCTTCCTCCCAAACAGCCATCCCAGGCTCCCAGGATTTCTGGTGTCCAAGGGACCAGGGCTGTCAGATCCTGGATTGTCTCGGGTTGAGGCAGGAGGGTTCCTCTGTGAGCCTTTTCCATGAATCCCAGAGAGTGTTTTTGCCTCTTTCAGACCAAGGATGGCATCCAGAAGAACCTGAGGAATGAAATCATCGATTACAATTTCAAGACCTCTTTCTTTGACATATTTGTGAGTATCTCAGCCTCCTGCAGGGCTTGGGGAGGGGCAGGAAGGGGTTGGGGTCTCCCCCCACCCCAAGCCTTGAGTCCAAGCCGGTCGCAGCCCATCCCAGTGCAGCCTTGACCCCGCCTGTCCCTCGGGAGCTGGTGCCTGTCCCTGTCCCCCCAGCAGCTGGCAGAGGGGCAGGGGCAGTGACTGGTGCCCCCGGGGGGGTGTTTGTGCAGCTCCTGGCTCTGTTTCGGTTCCTGGTGCTGCTCCTTGGCTACGCCGTCGTCCGCCTGCGCCACTGGTGGGTCATCGCGGTAAGAGCCACTTTGGCCTCTCCTGGTTTCATTTTCCCTCCCCTCCCTGGGCTTCACAGGAGTCTGAGCCACGTCAATTTGTCTTTCAGGTCACTACACTGGTCTCCAGTGCCTTCCTGATTGTGAAGGTCATCCTCTCTGAGGTTGGTTTCCTTGCGCTCCCTTTGTGATTTCTCCGTGCTGGTTTTTTTTCCCTGTTTGGGTAATTCCCTGTGGTTTCTTCCATGCAGCTTCTGGCCAAAGGGGCTTTTGGCTATCTGCTTCCCATTGTCTCGTTTGTCATTGCCTGGCTGGAGACCTGGTTCCTGGATTTTAAAGTCCTCACTCAGGAAGCAGAAGAGGAGCGATGTGAGTGTCTTGCTCCTTTCTGGTAGGGGTTGGGTCAAAGCACCAGGCCTGGGATTGCTCTTGCTTTGGCAGCACCTTGATCTGACATTTCTGGAGAAGGGATCTCCAGGCTGGGGCTGGGATGGGAAGTGCCTGACTCAGCTCTGTTGTGGTGTAAAAGTCCCTTCAGGGGAAGAAAATACCAGATTATAAAAAGCATCTTTTAATTGAGGGGAGAAAAGTGTGCCAGATTCCCCAGTGTCTGGATCCTGTGCATGGGAGAGAGTGTTTGGGAGCAGTGAGGCAAATGCCAGGCAGAGTGTTGGACTCCCTGTCCTTGATCTCTGTGTTTGGATCTGGCTGGAGACCTTTCCAGGGGCGGTTGCTGCAGTCACAGACACTTTATGGGGCACTCTGTGAGTTATGGGGTGTGAAATTTTACAGCCTGTGGTCGCTGAGGTCACACTGAGCAGAGACTGAGCCTGACCTAATGCTTTACACATCACCCTGTAACTTCCAGGGTCCTTCCAGGGAGCAGCTGCTTGGCCTGGGCTGGAATAGCTGCCCATTCCTGCAGCAGCACAAGGAGTTTGTCCCTCTTCCAGGCGTCACTGGCTGGGAAGTGGCACCAAATGGGGGGGTATTTGTCAGGCAGGGCTGGATCAGAAGTGCTCTGACTGACTGGAAAGCACCAGAGGATGTTTGGGTCTTACAAGGAGGCTTTAAGATGAAAAATGATCAAGTGTTTAAAGCCTCTATTGGATTAGGCTCAGGTTCCAAATTGCTTCCAGGGGAAGCTCTTATTTAATTAGATGCTTAATCGCCTTTGGATTATTTGACAGGCAGAAGAGCCCATTGATCTCCGGGCAGATAAAATGTCTCAGACAAAAGATGAGGCTACAGGAGCTGCGAAGCTCATGGGCTGGCTGGGAAAAGACATGGAGAAATGTGGGGAACAAGTGGTTGGGCGGGTGTTTGGGCAGGGCTGGGGAGCCCTGGGGGGCAGAGCCAGGTGTGTGAATTGCTGTGCTCCTCTGCCCAGGGTTCCTGGCAGCCCAGGCTGCAGCCTCACGGCCCCTGCTCTACCCCCGGGCCCTCTCCGAGGGGCAGTTCTACTCCCCCCCCGAGTCCTTTGCAGGTAAGTCCTGCTGGCCCCTTCCCTGAGCCCTCCCCTCCCTCCCCAGCTCATCCCCCCATGACATTCCCCACCTCCATCACCCCTTCCCCGAGCCCTGTCTCGTTATCCCAACCCTTGGCACTGCCAAACAGGGTCCCCTGTCCTCACCCTGCACCTGTACCTGGGCATGGCTGGCACTGCCACGCTGTCCCCGTGCCACCTTCTTGTGCCTGGATGCAGCTCTGTGGGAAACTGGAGCCTTGTGTGGGCCTGGGATTAAATCCTCAGAGCTGCCTGCTTGGAAAAGGCTGCCTGGGGATGAGGGCAGGGGCAGGGGAGGAACAGGGCTGGCAGCACATCCCTGCCCTGTGGCACTGCCCTGGGACACCAGGTGAGCCAGTGCCAGGGATCTGGAGCAGGGAGGTGTCACCTGGAGCTGTTGTCCCGGTGTAGGTGACACCCAGGATGAGCTCAGTCACCCTCAGGGACAGCCCTTGCAGTGGGATAAGGGACAGGGATTGAACACTGTCCCCCACCAGAAGGTCAGAGGGAGGTCGTACCAGTGGGATCTTCATTAACTGTGAATTAATTGGTTGTTTCCCGTAGGGTCAGACAACGAGTCAGATGAGGAGGGAACAGGGAGGAAGGCCTTGACATCTCAGGTAAAGTGAGGCAGCCCAGCCCAAGGCTGGCACTGCCCCCTCCCTCTCCAGGCTGAGCTGGGGCTATGGGAACCTCCCCAGTCCTGTGACCCTTTGGGAGCTGCTGCCCCCCATTCCACACCCCTCTGCTCTGGGGACTGGAGTGAGCCCCTCGTGGCCACCACAGGAGGGGTCCTCTGAGCCCCCCAGCTTTATCCCTCTCCCCCAGGGCTGGGTGCCCTTCCCTGCAGCATCCCCCAGGGATGTCCTGGCTCTGCTCCTGCCTGTCCCCCTTCCATCCCTGGTGTTTGGTCACGTAGGACAGGCATCACCTCACTGTCCCCATGACTTGCAGGGTGGCCCTTGACCCCCCCAAAACCTGCTTGGGCACAGGTTTTGTGCCCTTTTCCAGTGGTCCTGCTGCCGTTCAGCCCTAGCTGTGGCTCCTGCAGGAAGGAAGCTGCACATCCCAGAGCCCTTTGCCTGCTGGAAACCCTCACACCGAGGCAGGAGCCGCAGCTGGTGTGTGGATCCAAGCCAGGGCAGGGAGCGTGACTTGGAGCTCCAAAATGAGGCCTCTGTGACCCAAATTAAGAGATTCCTGATCCCCTTTCCCTCTGCCAGCCCGGGGAGAGGGGTGAGTAGCCTTACACACCCCCCTCAGGCTTCCTGCACGCCCAGCTAATGAAACCCTCTCTGCTTTCCCAGGAAAAGGAGTACGTCCGACAGGGCAAGGAGGCCATGGAGGTTGTGGACCAAATCCTCACCCAGGAGGAGAACTGGAAGTTCGAGAAAAACAATGCAAGTGTGGTGTGACCCCTCCCAGCTGGCAGAGGGCACGGCTGGCTTAGCAAAAACCGGGACAAACGAGGCTTTGGAATCCTCCTTGCGCCATGAAAAATTAACAAGCGTTACAATTACCTGATTGAATTAGGAATCTCTTCCAGTTCAGTTAAATGTAAAATCCCCTCTTATTTAATTAGACATTTAATTGCCTTGCAGTTTGACAGGAGAGGGCCCGTCCCTCCTTGCTCTGGCTGGCGGGTGGGCAGGGGTGGAGGGATCACCTTTGGGATGAGCACAGGAATGCTGCTCCCGTGGCTCCAGCTCGGCCCTTGCTCCAGGGAAAGGTGCCTTTGAACCTGCTGGTAGAACCCAAACTGGAGTCCTGGCCCACGTGGGAGCAGGAGAACGTGGGGCACAAACTGTTCCTCCCACCTCCAAACCCGCTGGTGTCCCCTTTCCCAAGCACAGGGACCTGGAGTGTAAATCTGGGATGTCTCTGCCCACCCCAGAGTTTTCTGGGGTGCCCAGAGCTCTGATTAGTGGGGAGAAGGAGGAGGTGCTTCTGCCCCCCAAACCCAGCCGTGTTTTCCAGGGTGGAAACACTGCTGGGGGGGGTGCGAGCCCTGCAAAGTGCTGTCTCATCTGGTGTTTCAAATTCCCCTGTCAAATGATCCTTTGTCTGATGCCAAACTAGCTGGGCAGATTGTTTTCTTTTTCCAAAGGGGGATGGATTTAAATAGACTAATCAGAGTTTAACACAGGGCTAACGATGAAAGGTTTTCATCTGCCCATCCTCAGCCCCTCCAGGGAGGCTCTTCCCTGGCGGAGGTAACGCTGGCACTGAACCCTCTCTCCTACCCCGGTGTTACAAAGAGAATTTGACCTTGACGTGGCGTTTGCAGCCTGGCACGGGGTGGATTCTTTTTCTGTCTCATCCCTGCTGCCTCTCTGGGTATTGTTTTGTTGATGGAAGTTTGGGCATGGCCAGCTGAAATGTGCTAGGGGCAGTTTCTGTGCCTGGTGGGGAGGGGGTCCCTCAGGGTGACAGGAGCCTCAGTGTTCTACTAAACCTCACCCCAAACAGAAGCAATTCCTTTTACTTACAGAAATACAACTTTCTTGTCTCTTGCACAGGACTTTGGTGATGTTGTTTACACTTTTGAAATCCCTTTCCATGGCAAGACCTTTATTTTAAAGGTAAGAACCTTCCTGGATTGATTCCTTGGTCAGTCTGGCACAGGCAGAGGGCCACAGCTCAGCTTTCAGGACAGGTCAGGCTGCAGAACCCACTCCCTGTCCTCGAGACAGATGAACTGCACTAGGGAATCTCTCCAGGAAAACCCCTTGGCCAGCAGACAAACTCCCCAGTAAACATCCCAGGCCCCAGACTCTGCTGGGAGACTTGGGAGCAGGTGACTGCAAGACTCGCTTCCAACCCCAGCATCTCGGACTAATCTGACCAAGGAGGCTAATTGGAACTAATTGCCAGCAAGAGCAGGGCTGAGCAGGCGTCTGCTGCTGCCTGGCACCGGGCAGAGCCGCTCGGAAGTGCCGTGCTCCGTGCCCTCTCCCAAGCTGGAGAGCCTTGGCTGGGAACCACGCTCTAATGAAGCGTCGCCGCTGCCGTGGCTTCTCTTTGTTCCAGTGCATATGTTGCCTCGCTGGCAGGAGCTGCCAGTGGAGCAGCTCTGTGTGTTCACCAGGAAAAGCTGGATGGACCCACTTCACTGCGTTAACCGTTTGCCTCCAAAGATCTCCAGTCCCAGGGGGATGGGGTGGGTGGTGGCTGTGCTGGAGCTTGGGGTGGCTTGGAGAGGCAAAAATGGGGCTTCCTGAATGGGTGGTGCACAGGGAGCTGCTGGGAAGTGGGGTGGAGGCAGGGAGAGGAGGCAAACGGGCAGACTCTTGCCCTCACACCTGCACAGAACTCGGTGCTCCCAAACCCTGAGCTCTGTGTGTCCCCTCTGACCCCACGTGTGCCCTGGGAGCACCGGGACAGGGGTGACACCCGTGGCTTTGTGTGTACAAGAGCCAGGCCACCCCCACCACTCCCCTCGGGTGTGATCCCACTTGTCCTTTGTGTCCTGCCCTGTGTTCCTTGAAAACAATCTTGCCCCAGGGGAGCTGAGGGACTGGCTAACTGCTCTGTCTGTGTCCTCAGGCTTTCCTGCAGTGCTCTCCCGAAACGGTTTACCAGGAGGTGATTCTCCAGCCGGAGAAGATGATCCTGTGGAACAGAACAGTGGCAGCGTGCCAGGTGAGCGTGCTGGACAAAGATGGCTTAATCACAGGAGCTCCTTGGAGCGGAGAGCTGGAGCTTCCCAGCCCAGCACAGGCTGCTGGCAGTGCCCAGGCCGTGCTGGAGCCGAGCTGGGTCCCAGTCACTGAGGCGTTAAATCTCCGCCGCTCAGCCGAGCGCTCCGCGGCAGCCGCTGCCTCAGCCCGGCCAAGAGCCCGTGAGGTGGGCAGGGAGAGGGGCCAAGGCTGAGCCAAGCCTGCCTGTGCTCGGTGGAGGGTCTGGGCGTTGTGCTGCAGAGCTGGAAGTGACACCTGTGCCCCCCAAAAAAAAAACTCATGAGGCAAACCTGTCACACACCACCAGCGAGCTCATCCCCCTGAGCTGACAAAGCCCTTGTGGGTGCTCTGATCCCTGTGCTGCTTTGGAGGAGGGTCTGTATCCCTTGGCTCTTGGCACCTGGAGGCACAACCTGAGCAAATCTCTCTTGCTTTTGTTTATTCCCCTCCCCAGATCCTGCAGAGGATCGAGGACAACACGATCGTCTCGTACGACGTGGCGGCCGGAGCTGCCGGAGGGGTCGTTTCCCCAAGGTCAGTTCAGCCCACTCTGTCCCTGCTGAGCCCCCAAACACCCCCAAAACACGGGGGGGCACTGGGAATGCCTGGCCTGGCTGGGAGCTCCAGTGTCACTGTGATATAACCCTCCCAAGGGTGAGCAGCCCCTGAGATTTCCTCCAGACATTCCTGGCAGGATTCTGAGAGCTCCAAACCTCAGGCAGCCGCTCGGTCAGGCTCCCACATATCAGTGCTGGCTGTGCTTTGTCCCTGTGTTGACACAGCCCTGCCACAGCCTTTCCCAGCAGTGCAGGGAGCAGGATCTGCTCTTTCCCCATGCCCTGTGTGTGTGTTCCAAGCAGGCAGTGCCCTTTCTTTGCTCAGGGATTTCGTGAACGTGCGTCGGATCGAGAGGAGAAGGGACAGGTACGTTTCCTCAGGGATGTCGACCACGCACAGCCTGAAGCCTCCGCTCTCCAAGTACGTCAGGTAAGAGGCAGGGGCTGTTTTTCTGAGCTGGGATCACTGCCTTCAAGTGAAGCTTTAGGGCAAAGAGCCACTCAGCTGCAAAGCCTGCTGCCTTCCTGGCAGGGTTTGCAGGAAGCCGAGCTATTTGTGGAGCTAAACCTCGCTTCCCTTGCTCATCTCCCTTTGTTCAAGAAACTCTCTGTGCTGTCAGCATTGCTGGGGCGTTTCCCAGCTCAGGGGAGTGGAGGTGCCGACCAGTAACAGCACCAATCCCATCCCAGTCCACATCCTGTTTATGCAGCAGTTAATTCCCAAGCAGGAATTTCAGAGGGGCAGTAAACAGCTGTGGCTGTGGCTCTCAGCCTCTCACATGCCTTTTGCTTCTCGTAAGTTGCATTTAAGACATGGAGAGAAGGTCCCGTGGGTGAAGGAAGGATGGACGGGCTCCCAAAATCTCAGCAGGGCTTTGGCCTGCCCTGTTCTGAAGGGCCAGGCTGGTGCTGGATCCTGGCAGGGTTGGGCTCAGCAGACAAGGACTCCTTGTTCCTGCCGGGGCCCAGCTGTGCCACTGTGTGCTCCACCATCACTTTTCCTAATCATCTGGTTAAAGTAATTGCCACTTGATCTCGGAGCTGCCTCACTCTGTTTAAGAGCTGGGGACTTCAGGGCCTGGAAAAATCCTTTACCAAATGCTCCCAGCAAAAACAGTGTGTTCTGAGGAGGGAAGGGAAATCTGTGTTTGGGCTGTGTGCATGCACAGCTCCCGTCTCCAAGACGGATCAGATGGTGCCGGGAAGGATCTGGGGGCTGAGATCCTTGTCCTGGGCACACAGGGCTTCCCTGGGACCTCTTGGTCGTGCCTGCCTGGGAAACCTTCCCGTGGGGAAGAGCTGGCACCATCCAGAGGCAGAGCTGCTGCTCTGGCACCAGCCCTGCCAAGGCACCTGTGGGAAACCTGCCCTGCCGTGCTGGCTCGTGCAGCTGGAGCCAAGGAACACCTTCCTGGGCTCTCCACAGCTGCTCCTGCCCCACCAGGCTCCTGCCCTGGCTCTGACTGATCCTCTTTCTCTCCTCCCCAGGGGTGAGAATGGACCCGGAGGATTCATCGTCCTGAAGTGTCCCAGCAACCCCAGGGTCTGCACCTTCATCTGGATCCTCAACACGGATCTGAAGGTAAAGGCAGTTCCTCATCCCCAGCACAGCTCACCCGTGGGCTCCACATCCCAAGGCCCTGCTCCTGCATCCCAGCAGCCACAGGAGTGGTTCCTTCTCAAACACTGCCCTGGAGGGTCTCAGATATGGCAGGTGGAGGTTAAACTATCCAGCTCCCTTCCTTATTACCCCTGTGGAAGGTGGGGAAGATCTTCCTTACCTGGAAGATCTCATTTAGGGGCTTGGCCTCTGCGTGCAGGACTGGGGGAGAGGAGACTTTCATGCAGTTTGGGGACCAGAAACAGTTGGCCCTGGGAGTTGTGCCTGGCTGCTCCCAGGAGCACTCCAAAGGGGCAATTCCCTGCTCCCAGGAGCACTCCAAAGGGGCAATTCCCTGCTCCCAGGAGCACTGCAAAGGGACAATTCCCTGCTCCCACATTCCCTAGTACAACTACAGCCACCCAGCATCCACCCCCAGGGGAACAAGGTGACCCAGGTCTGGAGCTATTTGTGGAGCTTGGTGTCCTTGCTGCTGTCCTGGACAACAGGCAGCCCGGGAGGGATCAGGATGAGGCTGGGGCTGGGGCTGGGACGGGGGATGAGGATCAGGATGGGGCGGATGCGGGAGCGGAGCTGGCCCCGCTCCTTCCCCCGCGGAAGGTTGACGTGGTAACGGCGCTGCCGCAGCAGCACAAAGGCTCCATTCATCGCTGTGCTGCAGCGCTGCGGCCCCCAACCCTCCCTCCCTCCCCTCCCACGGCCCTCTCCCCTCCCCTCCCCTCCCTTCCCCTCCCCCAGAGCCCAGCGGCTCCTGCCTGCCTTGCCAAAGGCTTTGGGAAGGGTTTGGAAAGAGAGGCAGTGCCCTCCTGCCCCCCGTAGTGCCAGGGATGTGTTTTTTCCTTCATGGATCTGGCTCCGAGGCCTGTGATGGGTTTGGGGGGGTAACAAACCCCTTTGATGGGGCTCAGAAAGAGAAAGAGGTTCCTTGTGCTTCCTGGGCCGGAGCCGCCTCCGCCGTGGAAGGAATTCCGGAGCGGCCGAGCTATTAATAACCCCCAACTGCTCCCAGCGCCTTCCCGAGGGGCTCTGCCAGTGCCCAGACCCCCTCTGGAGCTCCTCGCTGTTTCCTTTGGCCCTGGAGGGGTATTTATAGCCCATGGCTCATCCCTTCCTGCGCCGGGAGGGGGGAGCATTCCGCACGTGTGTGTGTTTGGGTCCCGAGCTCGTGCTGGGAGGTGCCTGAAATGGCCCCTGGAGCAGCGGCCTCACACTCTCCTGCCCTTTAATCGCAGACAAAACCCACTCCAGGGAAAAACCTCTGTGCTGAAACCCCCCAGCCCGAGGGGAGGGCAGTGTCCTGTGCCTGCCTGACCCCCAGGATAGTCGGCTACTCATCCCTCCATGCCTCGGGCCCCTCAGAGCAGCTCCCAGCCCTGCCTCAGCTCCCTCCCCACCCCGAGACTGGGATTATTGTTTTTGCCTGGATCTCCCGTCGCAGAGCTGAGGCCGAGGCGGGTGGGGGTGAGTCGTGCAGGGCTTTTTTCGGGAGATCAAACCACGTTGCAGTTCCTCCCCCAGATCGAAGCTCCACGGGAGCCGCAGCTCCGCACCGTGGTGCTCCTGCATCCCTGGAGCCCCCAGCCCCAAACCTTTCTCTTGGCTCCGTGCCCCTGTCCCTGCAACCCTCTGGGATGGGATGAGGGCCAGCCCCTGGCTCCTGCATCCCTCGAGCCCCCCAGTCCCAAACCTCTCTCATGGCTCCATGCCCCTGGGATCCCCCAGGGTGGGGTGGAGGCAGCTCCGAATCTCTCTCGTGGCTCCTGCATCCCTGAAACTCCCTGGGATGGGACAGGGCCAGCCCCCAGCTCCATCCTCTCTCACAGCCCCCACTGCTGTCCCTGCAGGGTCGCCTGCCCCGGTACCTGATCCACCAGAGCCTGGCTGCCACCATGTTCGAGTTCGCCTTCCACCTGCGCCAGCGCGTGGCCGAGCTCTGCTCCAAGCCCTGAGGACATTCCTCTGCCCTTTCTGCTCTGGAGGGGGGGACAGGACCCTGCACCCCCCCGGGGATGGGACCCCACCCTGTGACCAGCACTGGGCTCAGCTCCTCCTTCCACCACGGTGTCCCCTGACTGGGGCCCTGGAACCACTGACTGTTACGTGCCAAACCCCTGTCCTGCCCTTCTCTGGGGCTGGGCTGGGCCCCCCTGCCCCGTGCAGGGGTTGGGGGCTCAGTTATAACCCCCCAGATTCCTGTCCTTGTGCCCCAGTTCCGTGAGGAAAGGGGGATGGAGGTGGAGGCCACGGGAGGGGGGTGAGGACGCAGCTGAGCCCTCTGCCAGGCTCTGCCCCTCTAAAGTGGGGGTGAAGGCACAGCCTGTGCCCCCCCACGCCCACAGAGCCCCCCAGGGCTGTCCCCCCACCCCGGGACAGTGCTGGAACCGCACAAATCCCCCCCCTTTGGGGCCAGCTGAGCCCCCTCCCTTCCCAAACCCGCAGCTCCCAGCGGAGCCAGCGCGGGATTTGCCTTAAGCAGAGACTTTGATCCTTTTTGGGGGGGCGGGAGGGGGGGGTGGGGGGCGCGGGGGCGACTGCGGTTTCTCTACCTGTGAGCGCCGTGTGCCGCTCTAAAAACAGCAGCAGCAGCAGCAGCGCTGGGGCCCCCCCCGCATGCGGGGGCTGCACTGCGGGAGGGGGGGCACCCAGAGCCCACCCCCCCGGGCTCTCTGCACCCCCCCCTGGCCTGGGGATCCGGGGCCCCGACCCTTCTGGGAGGGGGGAATTAAAGCCTTGCACTGTTTGCAGCTCCTTGTCACCCTCGTGCCCTTCCTTTGCCACCCGAGGGAGTCACAGCCCCTGCCGGCTCAGGTGTGGGGCTGGGGTCACCCTGAAGCCCCCCCGAGCCCAAAGGGTGGGGTCTCCAGCCTGCTTTGGCCACTGGCCGTGGGTGTCACTGCTCCTGAGGGTCACTGTCCCCCACGGGCAGGGTGTGTCTGGGTGGGGCTGCAGCCCCATGTCCCCCCTGTCACCAACTCCATCCCTGTGAGCCCCAGGCCAGTGGCACCTGGCAGGTGCCCATCTGTTGGCCCTATAAACAGCCTGTCTGGGGGGCCCTGCAGCCAGAAACCCCCTTGTCCGGAGGGGGGACACACTGGGAGGGACCCCAAAGTCCCTCTGAGGGCAGCGGTGAGTGGCACAAGGTGGCAGTGCCACCCCCTTGGCAGTGACACCCCCACCTCCATTGACCCCTCCAGGGTTTTGGGGCGCAGGGAAAGGCCAGACGTGCCCTGGGCGGGGGCCAGGGGGGTCCTGCCGGTGCCATCACGTTGCTGGCAGAGGGAGGGGGACACACACCCGTGGGTGGCACACACGGGGTGACACGTGTCAGCAGTGCCACCCCCCCCTGCTCCTCTCACCCCCCTTGGCACCGACCCGTGCCCGCCGTGCCAGAGACACATCCCAAAATAGCCCGAGCGGGGCCATAAAAGCAGGGCGGGCGCGGGGGGGGGGCACTGGCACCATGGTGGGCCCCGGCGTGGTGGGGGGCTGCGGCAGGGGGCTCTCGGCCCGCCTGGGCTGCTCCGTGAGCGAGCAGGACGTGGGGAGGAGAGAGACCTTCAGCGCAGAGTGGCAGGACCTGGAGCTCAGCACCCGGCCCGAGGAGGGGTGAGGGGGCACCAAGGGATAGAGGGGGTCTCACACTGGAGGTTCCCTGGGGTCTTGGGGTTGTGGGAGACTCCCAAGTGTCCCAAAGTGGGCAATCACTGGGGTTTTGCTGGTGTGGGGGTTCTAAAGGGGCTTTAGGGGGCTCCAAGGGTCCCAAACTGTGGGGTTTCCATGGGGTTTGGGGGTTATGGGGAGCTCCGAGGGTCCTGATGGGGCCGTGGGATGGTGCAGGACATGAGGGTATCCTGGGGTCACTGTGGGGTGGGGTGGGACATGGGGGTCTCCAGGGGTCCCCATGGGATGGGTGAGGACACAGGGGTCTCTGAGGGTCCCTGTGGGGTGGGATGGCACGTGGGGGTCTCCAGGGGTTCCCACGGCGTGGTGCAGGACATGGGGGGGCTCCCAGTGGGATGGAGGGACCCTAACAGAGCAGGGCAGGGCAGAGGGGCCCCCGTGGGGTGCTGGGGTCCCTCTGCCCACGCTCACGAGTGCCCCGTGCCCAGGTGGTGCCGGCGGGAGGTGGACAGACAGCGCCGGGAGTCGCTGGAGCAGCGCGGGGCCACCCGGGTGCTGGAGCAGCGCTCGCCCTGGGGGCTGCTGCGGGTGGGGGTCCTGGGGCAGCCCCTGGCCCAGCACCTCCTGCCCTACGCCCGCACCTTCCCCGTGCCCCTCTTCGCCCCCCCAGACCTCCGCGGAGCCAAAGGGGGGCTCCCCCGGACCCTCTCCCGCTCCCTGTCCCACGAAGCCCAGCGGGGCTGAGCGTGGCAGAGGGGCCGGGGAGGGGGGAGCGGGGTTTGGGGCAGGAGGCTGATTTTGGGGGGCTGGGGGGACCCAGAGAGCTGGGTCTGCTCAGCCACCCCGAAGAGGCAGCGCTGGAGGGAGGGGGCAGGTGGGGGTGGGCTCCTATTCACCTGGGAGCCCACCCCACGGTGGGCGTCGTGGGGGCCGGTCGGGATGGGGTCCCTGCGGGTCGGGGGGCTCCCGCAGCTCGGGGGGCTCCCGGCAGCACCGGCATGACTCAGTTTCCCTGGCAAAGAGATGGGAATGTGAGGATGAGGAGCGCTGAGAGCCGCCCGGGGCCGAAGGGGGCCCTGGGGGGGCTGCGGGGGGCGTGGGGGTGTGGGGGGATTGTACAGACGATGCTCTTTGTACGGCATTAAAAGGCTCACGGCTGTCCCGGAGGTGTCTTTTTTTGGGGGGGGGATTGCAGGATGGGGGGCGAGTCAGAGGGAGAGGGACCTTCTGTGGGATGGGGGAAGCTGGCACAGGGGGAATGGGCACAGGGGGAAAAGGGGAAGGGGGAATGGGCTCAGAAGGAAATGGGCACAGGGGGAATGGGCACAGGGGGAAACTGGGTCACAGCAGCTGCAGCCACACAGGTGTCCTGCAGGGTCTGGTGGGGGCTTGGGAGGGGGGGGAACCTTGTGCTTATATAGCCCCCCCACATTGCCCCCCCGGTGCCAGGATCCAGGATGGCCCCAGTGCCCAGATTAGCTGTTCCCGGCTGGATCCTGCTGTCCCTGGGCCTCTGCCAGGCCCTGTCCCCTCCCTGTGCCCAGCCCGGCTCCATCCCAGCCCCATCCCATTCCCATCCCTGTCCCTTCCTCCCAGGAGCTGCCTGTCCCTCCACCTTCGCCCACCTACAGCTCCAGCACAGGCAGGATTTGGGGTCTTTAAAGCTTGCCCCAGCCCCATAAGTGAGTCTCGCTCTGCTCCTTGTCCCAGGGTGCTGGTGGGAGCACTGGGAGCACTGGGAGCTGGCAGAGATGGTGCAGGTCCTGCCAGGGCTGGGCTGAGCTCCAGCACATTTGGCTTCCTGGTGATGGAGAGCTCAGACAGGCCCCATCCCAACACCTTCCCATCCCAGGCCCCACTTCATTCCAGTCCCCTTCCATTCCCATTCCAATCCCTTCCCATCATCCCCCATCCCATTCCATCCCAATCGCTCCACATTCCCATCCCTATCCCTTTCCAATCCTTTTCCATCCCCATCCCACACCATTTCCACCCCTGTCCCGATCCCCATCCTATTTTTACCCCCATTCCAAACCCTTTTCATCCTTATCCTCATCCCACTCCCTATCCCATTTCACCCCCCCAGCCCCAAACCCCTTACATCTTTATGCCCACCCCACTCCCCATCCCAATCCCAATCCCTTCCCATTCCCATCCCACGGGCCACCCATGGGCATTCCCAGGCCATGGGACAACACAGGGCAGGAGTCACGGCCACATTTTGGAGTGGGGGGATATATCTCCCGGTCGCAGGGACTGGGACAGGATTCCTGGATCCCCGCAGCCCGGGAAGGGCAGCAGAGCCTTATCAGCTCCGGGATGGCTCGGGGGCACCGGCGCTAACGCGGTTATCCAGGATGGATGGACGGCTGGGAAGCCGGGATGGATGATGGATGGAGGGACGGTGGGTGGATGGATGGGGCCGTCACGGCTCCCCGCGGCCCCCCCGGACCCGGACAGGGATAAAAGGCGATTCCAGGGCCCGGGAGCCGCAGCCCCCCCACCATGAGCAGCCTGGCCGCGCTCCGAGAGGGCTACGAGCGCTTCGACCCCCGCGCGTACCTGCGCAACAATTACCTGCCCCCCCGCGCCGACTTCTCCTCCGAGGAGTTCGTGGTGCCCTGGAAGCTGCGATGCCTCGCCGAGACCTTCGCCAGCGGTGAGTGGGGGGCGTCGGGGACCCCCTTCCAGCCCCGCAGCAGGGCAGGGGAACTGGGGCACGGGGCACCCTCGGTGCCCACCACGCCATCCTGGGGGCAGCGGCTCCCACCGACCCCCTTTGGCTTTCCCGGTGCCTTGGGTGGGTGTGGGACCCCCATGTCCTGTACTTGGGTGGGTGTGGGACCCCCATGTCCTGCTTTTGGGTGGGTGTGGGACCTCCCATGTCCTGCTCTCGGGTGGGTGTGGGGACCCCCTGTATCCTGCTCTTGGGTGGGTGTGGGACCCCCCCCATCTCCTGCTCTCAGCTGCGTTTGGGGACCCCCCGTATCCTGCTCTTGGGTGGGTGTGGAACCCACCCCGTATCCTGCTCTGGGGTGGGTGTGGGACCCCCCCTCCATGTCCTGTCCCCCCTCCAGGTGAGATCCGGGGCCGGACCCTGATCGATGTGGGCTCGGGCCCCACCATCTACCAGCTCCTGAGCGCCTGCGACCACTTCGAGGAGATCGTGGCCACCGACTACCTGGCGGTGAACCGGGAGGAGCTGGGCCGGTGGGCACGGGGGGAGCCCGGAGCCTTCGACTGGAGCCCCTTCATCCAGCACGTCTGCAAGATCGAGGGGCGCGGGTAGGGGGGGCATTTGGGGGCATGGGGGGCTGTGGGAGGGGGGATAGGGGGACCCCGGGAATGGTGCCAGGGTGGCCCCTGGGATCGCAGCCCCACATCCATGTAGATGCTGGGGTGATGCCTGTGGGATTCTGTCCCTAAATTCCATGGAATCATGGACACATTTTCCCATAGATGTTGGGGTGATCATTGCTGGATCGTGTCCCTAAAATCCCATGGGATCTCAGCCCCTCCATCTCTGCAAATGCTGGGATAATCCCTGCAAGATCCCAGCCCCACATATCCATGGGATTCTGTCCCCACATCCCTGTGACTCCTCAATCAATCCCCATCTTATCCTGCCCCACATCCCCGTGGCTCCTGGGCTGATCCCAGGGGATCCTGTCCCTGTGTCCTTGTGGGTGCTGGGTCGACCCCTGTGGGATCCTGTTCCTGGGTCCCTCTGGGTTCTGGATGTGCTGGATTGATCCCATTCCCACACCCCTGTGTGTATTGGGTTCACCCCATCCCCACATCCCCGTATGTATTCGGTTCACCCCATCCCCACATCCCTGTAGGATCCCACCCGCACATCCCTGTGGGTTCTGAGTCGATCCCATCCCCACACCCCCACGCCTCTCCATCAACCCCCACAACCCCCATCCCCACTCCCCCTGCATCCCACCCCTCAGGGAGCCGTGGCAGGACAAGGAGCGCCGGCTTCGGGATCGCCTCCGCCGCATCCTGCCCATCGACGTGCACCGGCCGGACCCCCTGGGCAGCCCCCTGAGCCCCCCGGCCGACGCGCTGCTCTCGGCCTTCTGCCTCGAGGCCGTGAGCCCCGACCACGCCGCCTTCGCGCGGGCGCTGCTGCACGTGGGCTCCTTGCTGCGCCCGGGGGGCCACGCGCTGCTCCTGGGGGCCCTGGGCGAGTCCTTCTACCTGGCGGGGCCGGCTCGGCTGCCCGTGGTGCCCCTGGCCCTGTCCGATGTCCGTGCAGCCCTGGCGGGCGCGGGGCTGAGGCTGAGGCAGCTCCGCAGTTACGCGATGCCCCCCGCGCTGCGCACCGGGGTGGACGACGTGGACGGCGTGTTCTTTGCCCACGCACAGAAACCCCCCGAGGATTGAGTGGGGAAAGGGGTGGAGGGGGGAAAAGAGCGACCCCTGGGAATATCCGCCCCCTCCTCCTCCCGTGAAAAAGGTGGGGTGGGGGGTTTGGGGATAAAAACGCCCCCCTGTGCCGTGGGTGGTTGTGGTGATGGTTGTAATAAAGGTTGAGGTTGTGGCGGAGAAGGAGGTGTGGGGAGGGGGGGATATGGGGTACACTGGGGGGGCACAGGGTGGGAAAAGGGGCTCAGGACAGGGTGGATCTGCGGTGCACCGTGGGGTGACAGCAAAGGGGGAAAGGGGCACGGTGTGGGGGGGCTGACATGGGGTACAGGGAGAGTCTGGGCATGGCAGAGGGGGCACAGAGCAGGGGGGCAGCACTGGGGGGGCACACAGTGCCCGTGGGGCAGGGAGGGGGCACAGGGTGGGCAAGAACCCAGCGTGGCACAGGCTGAACTCAGCTTTATTCACACCCCACAACACACCCAGGCAAGGAGGGGTGGGGGGCACATCCCCGGGGGGCACAGCCCCTCTGGGCCCAGCCCCAAGGCACCCACACTTCACCCCCCACCCCCGCCAGAGCCACCAGCAGGGCACAGCAAGGCCCCCAATGTGCACAGACCCACCCCACAGCCACCCACATGTCCCACTCCCACCAGGAATCCAGCAGTCATTGTCACCTCATGGTGGTCCCCAGCTCAGCCCTGGGGGGGCACCCAGGGGGGCTCAGCTGCCCTTGTCCCCTGTGCACCCAGCACTGGGGGGTCCTCAGACCCCCGGGGAGGGGAAAGAGGGGGCACGGGGGGTATGGGGGGAGAAAAATAAACCTCAGAAGGCAACTGGGGGGGGCAGGAGGCGCGGCCAGGGGAGGCCAGGGGGGCACTTGGCACAGGGCAGGGCAGGACCCCAGAGGGGCACGAGGGGCTTGGCTGCCCCCCCAGCAGCTCTAGTCCACTTTGAGGAGGTCGGAGTTGGCCTTCAGGAGGTAGAGGCTGTCATCCATCAGGAAACTGGGGCAGAAAGGGGGGGTTGTGGGAGGGTCTCGGGGCCACAGCCCCCCCCAGCTGCCCGTGCAGGGTGGGAAGGAGGGGATTGGGGAAGCCCTGAGCCCCCCACGCAGCACAGACAAACCCTGGGGCTCATGGGGTGCAGCAACCCATGGGCAAGAAGGGGCTCCCAGCACCCTGATTTCAAGAGAGGGGGCAAGAGAGGGACCCCAAACATCCCACGGGAAACAGAAAGGGGACACCCAGCACCCCAGTGGGCTCCCCAGCACCCCAATTTCACGGGTGGGACTCCCAGTACAACATGGGAAACAGAAGGGGACTCTGAGCACCCCAATTCCAAGAAGGGGTCCCCGACACCCCACTCTCTGCTGGGACTCCCACTACCCCAAAGCAGCCAGCAGATTCCGTCCCCTTAGCCCACTGCACACACCCCGGGGTGCCCCTCACCCCAATTTTAACTGGGGAGGGGGCTCTTGGGGGGTGTTTGGGGATCACTGACCTGTAGAAGAGCACGTTGAGGGGGATGGTCCCGATGTGCCAGAGCGCGTGGGCATCCAGCACCCAGAGCAGGGGCGGGAAGTCCAGGAGCTCCAGCAGCGCCAGCGCCTGGAGCAGCAGCACCGCGGCCGCGCATTTCCACACGTGGGGGAGGCGCCGGCCGTGCCCCAGGCACCAGCGGAGCCACCAGGCCACCGTCAGCATTCCTGGGGAAATGGGAGTGGGAGGGGTCAGGGCAGCACTCAAATCCCGGGCAGCATTCCTGGGAAAATGGGGTGGATTGGGGTAAGGGGGTACCCAAACCATGGGCAGCATTCCTGGGAAAACTGGGGGGCATGGGAATAGGGAGGGGCTCAGGGCCGGGGATGGGCACTGAGTGACCCTGAACGCAGCCCCAGTATGGCCCAGTGGCTCCCAGTACAGCCCAGCACTCCCCAGGCCTGCTGCAGCTGGACTCACAGTCTCCCAGTGCCCCCCAGTGCCCCCTCAGTTACTCCCAGTGCCCCCCAGTTCCTCCCAGTGCCCCCCAGTGCCCCCCCAGTTCCTCCCAGTGCCCCCAGCTCACCCAGGGCCGCGTTGGCCGCCAGGTTGTAGCCGTAGTCGAAGCGCACGAGGCTCAGGTAGGAGATGTGGCAGGTGAGGAAGAGGAGGAGGAAGGCCCTGCAGATGCTGATTAAGGCTGGGCGCTGCAGCCCCAGCGTCCTGCAGGGACAGGAGGAGGAGATGGCCCAGGCACTCCCCAGTCAGGTCCCAGTGCCTCCCAGTGTGGTCCCAGTGCTCCCCAGTGCCCCCCAGTGCCCACCTGACACAGCACAGGTACACCGAGTGCAGGACGGCAGCTGAAGCACAGAAATAGTCCAGTTTCTGTGGGATTTGGGGTGGATGAGCCGAGCCGGCAGTGGAGGGGGGTGTGGGGGGCTCAGCACCCCCGAGAGGGGGGAACAGGAACTCCCCCAGGGTCTGGGGACACCCCGGGGGTGTCACCCCCTCACCTCTGTCAGCGCCGTGTCCCGTGTGTGGAACACTGTGGACCAGACCCAGGCGTTCAAGGAGACCTGGGAAAGGGGGAAATGTGGGATTGGGGGGGGATGTTGAGGGCCAGACCCCCTCCGGGTCAGGTTCCCCCTGATTTGGAGGATGAGGGCCCTGGGAATGGGATAGGAGTGATGGAACTGGGTGGGATCAGCTGTTTAAGGAAAAGAGCTGCAGAAAGGGGAGGAGGAACGGGGAAAAGGAAAGGGGAAAGGAAGGAGGAAAAGAAGGGGAAAAGGAAGGGGGAAAGAGGGGAAAAGGAAGGGGGAAAGAAGGGAAAAGGAAGGGGAATAGGAAAGGAAAGAGGAAAGGGAAAAGGAAGGGGAATCAAAAAGGGAAAAGGAAGGGGAATCAAAAAGGGAAAAGGAAGGGGAATCAAAAAGGGAAAAGGAGGGGGGAAAGGAGGGGAGAGAGAAGAGGAAAAGGGATGGAAAGGAGGGCAGCAGGCAGGGAAGAAGGGCAGCAGGCAGAGAAGAAGAGCAGAAGGCAGAGGAGGCAGCAGGCAGGGGAGGCAGAAGGCAGGGAAGGAGGGCAACAGGCAGGGGAGGCAACAGGCAGGCAGGGCAGCAGGCAGGGCAGGAAGGCAGGGCAGGAAGGCAGCAGGCAGGCAGGGCAGCAGGCAGGGCAGGAAGGCAGCAGGCAGGGCAGGAGGGCAGCAGGCAGGCAGGGCAGGAGGGCAGCAGGCAGGGCAGGAGGGCAG
>JAWWEW010000077.1:1783543-1794042 GCA_035583185.1 Anabacerthia variegaticeps
CCCCCAAACTCCCCTAGACCTCCCTCCTCAGCCCGCCCTTTACCTCCCAGGCCCCTCCATCCCTGACACACTCCCCCTTCCCACACCCCAGTTCCCACTCCCGGTGCCCCGGTATCCCTTAATCCCCCCACCCCGGGCCCCTCACACCCCCCGGAGGCCGCGGCGGTGCCGGCGCTCACCAGTACTCCACCACGATGCGGACCCTCCGCTCGGCCCCGCCGCCGTTCCCGGTCCCGTCCCCGTCCCCGTCGCTCATGGCCCCGGTCCCGCCGCGCCGCCGCTTCCGGGTGTGGTCACGTGACGCGGCACTTCCGGCCGCTCCGCCCCGCCACGTCGCTCGTCTTGTCTGCTCCGGGACCTCCGGAGGACCCGGAGTGACCCCGGTGACCTCCCGGGGGGGCCAAAATGACCCCCGGTGACCCCCGTGTCACCCGTAGCCACACCAGGGACCCCAAATGAACCCCCGGGGGGAGCTGCAGAGACCTCCGAGACCCCCGGAGTACCGGCAATGACCCCTCGTGTCACCCGCGCCCACCCACGTGGGACCCCAAATGACCCCCGGGGAACCCACACGGGGACCCCAAACCACCCCCACGGGAGCCCTGCGGTCCCACGGGGGTCCCCACTGCCCCACAGAGCGCTCAGCATCCCTGGGGACCCCCCACGCCCCTCCCTGCGGACACCTGCGGGGGGCTCCGTGTCCTCCTGGGACCCCAAGCCCCCCGTGGGGACACCCACAAGGTCCCTCATGGTCTGACCCCGCGGGACCCCCACGGGAGGGACCCTCCCCCAGTCCCACGGCATTCCAAAACCCCATAGAACCCCCCCTTCCATCCCCCCTGCCACCCACACGAGACCCCCACGAACATCCCCCGCCCTCTGTGGGGGTCCCACCTTTGCTGACCCCGTGGGACCCCCCCACCCTCTGTGGAGTCCCACCTTTGCTGACCCCGTGGGACCCCCCCTCACCCGCCGTGGGGTCCTCCCAGCTCCCCCCTGGGACCCCCGACCCAAACCCCACGCCCTGGGGCTGCAGACCCCCGTGGGGGCGGGCTGGGGTCCCTGTGCCCCGGGGGTCCCTGTGCCCCGGGGGTCTCCGTGTCCCCCCCCGTGGGGCCCTCTGTGCCCCCCACCCTTGGGCCACCCCAGTGAATTGTGGGAAACTCCCCATCCCCACCTCGGGGGGCTCTCGACGGGTGGGTTTGGGAGGGTCCAATTTGGGGGTCTGACACGGGGCCGGGCTGGACAGCCCCCCACGCGTGTCCAGGGGCTCGGGGGGGTCCCCCAGGTGTGTTGGGGGGCCGGGGCCGGGCGGCAGCCCCGGGGCGCGGTGATGTCAGGCGGGGGCGGGGGCTGGCGCAGGTAGATAAAGCCGGGGAGAACAGGAATCCCCGGTCCGGCGGGAGGGTGGCGGGACCGGCGGGCGCCTGCCAGGTAGGAGCGGGGCCGGGCTGGGGGCTCCCGGGGCCGGGGGGGCCGCTGGACGGCCGGGGGTGCCAGCCCCATCCCTCGGGGAACGACCCCGCTGCGGTGTGTCCCTGCCCCTTCCCTCCCGCCCGCCTTCCTCCCCGCTCTTCCTCCTCCTCTGCCACCCTGCTCTGCCTTCCCCGCGACCTCCCCCCCACCTGGGCACCCACCGGGGCCCCCACTCACAGCTGGTGGCCCTGGGACCCTGTCCCCTCATCCTGGTGGCTCTGGGACCCCATCCCTTATCCCTGGTGGCTTTGGGACCTCGTCCCGTATTGTGGTGGCCCTGGGACCCTATCCCTTAGTCCTGGTGGCCCTGGGAAGCTGTCCCCTAATCCTGGTGGCCCCAGGACCCCACGCCACAGCCTCAACATCCCCTGCCCCACCGTCCTGCTGGCTCTGGGACCCTGTCCCTTCATGGTGGTGGCCCTGGGACCCTGTCCCCTCAATCTGGTGGCCCTGGTCTCCCTGCTCCATAATCCTGGTGGCCTCTTGGCCCAGCCTGGTGGTCCTGACCCCCTACAGTTCCCCACCCCATACCCCGGGTGGGTCCTGTCCTCTTCCCCCACAGTGGCGGGGTCCTGGGTCTCCCTGTTTGTCCCAGACCTCAGGGACACTCTGTGTGTCCCCATGCCATGGTGACCACCCTGTCTGAGCCCCATCACGGCCACTGGGACAGGGCTGACACCGGGGTGACCTGAGGCCACGGGGATGGGCTGGGCTGGTGGCAGGGCTGTGTCCCTGTCCCAGGGCCTTGGGGGTCCCCATCTGTCACATCCCCCCGTGTCCTCTGCGTGGCTCACGGGGACCCTGTGCCATGTCCCACCCGCACCCCAAATTACCCCTGGCTGTCCCCATCTCCCCATGTCCCCCCAGGGTCTGGCCAGGCAGGGGGACCCCGGCACAGCCAGGGGTGGGAGCAGGGATGGAGCAGAGGGTCCCGGTGCGATGGGAAAGGGGGCATGGTGGGGACAGGGATGGGATGGGGATGGAGCAGAAGGTCCTGGTGGGATGTTGGGATGGGGACAGGGACAGCAATGGGATGGGGATGGAGCAGAGGGTGCCAGTGGGTTGTCAGGATGGGGACAGGGACATTACAGGGACAGGGATGGGATGGTGATGGAGCAGAGGGTGCCGGTGGGATGGCAGGATGGGGACAGGGACATTGCAGGGACAGCAGTGGGATGGGGATGGAGCAGGAGGTCCTGGTGGGATGGCAGGATGGGGACAGGGACATTGCAGGGACAGGGATGGGATGGGGATAGCACCGGTCCTGCCTGGCTGTGGACTTGGCCCCGGGAGGTGGCAGGAGGTGGGAGATGGGAACAGGGAGGGGACAGGCCAGGCCGGGCACAGGCAGAGGGTGAATGATTAACCCGACTCCCCATGGCACCCGGGACCGTCGGGGCTGTGGCCACCGAGTGCCACCGGCACAGCCACGGGTGCCACGTGTGTGTTACATGTGCCACGTGCTGGCCAGGCCTGGCACATCCCCCAGCCCTGCCGGTGGTCACCGCAGTGTCCGAGCCCCCCGAGCACCACGACACTGCCCGGGCACCGGCACCGGGGGCCAAAATGGGTCTGGGGGCCATGGCAGCCGGGGGGGCTGGCGGCGGTTCCCACGGCGGGCGCTGGCTCCCCTCGCCCCCGGATGCCAGGGCGGTGAGGTGGAGCTGGGAGCGGCCGCCAGAACTGGTTTGGCCGGACCCGAGGAGGTGTCTGGGCTGAGCCGCCACCGCGCTCCCGCTTCCTGCTCCCCACGGCGCCGGCACAGCTCGGCCTGGCACGGCTTGGTCTGGCACAGCTTGGCCTGGCAAAGCTCAGCCTGGCACAGCTTGGCCTGGCAAAGCTCAGCCTGACAAAGCCCAGCCTGAAAAAGCTCAGCCCAGCACGGCTCAGCCCAGCACGGTTCAGCCCAGTAAGGCTCAGCCCAGTATGGTTCAGCCCAGTATAGCTCAGCCCAGTATGGTTCAGCCCAGTAAGGCTCAGCCCAGTAAGGCTCAGCCCAGCAAAGCTCAGCCCAGTATGGCTCAGCCCAGTATGGCTCAGCCTAGCACAGTCCAGCCCAGTATGGCTCAGCCCAGCAAAGCTCATCCCAGTATGGCTCAGCCCAGCACAGCTCAGCCCAGCACAGCTCAGCCCAGTATGGCTCATCCCAGCACAGCTCAGCCCAGCAAAGCTCAGCTGGTGTCTCCCGGTGCCCCAGGGCCCTCAGCGCTGCCCTGAGGGTCCCCTGTGGGATGTGGGGGATTCTCAGCTGTCTCCTGGCAGGCTGTTCTCACCCCAGTGTCACATCCCTGTCCCCAGCACTGGGACAGGGACACCTGGGGCTTGGCCAGACCACCATGGTGGGGTTCTGCTTGTCTGGGCACCAGTAAAACACACCCTGGGTGGGTGCCAGGGGTGGGACCCCCCTCAGGGTCTCATGGGGGATGTCCACACCAGGCTATGGCCCCCCACACCAGGCTATGGACCCCAGTCCTGGCCCTGGACCCCCAATCCTGGCCATGGACCCCCAATCCTGGCCATGGATGCCCCACAGAACGAGGCCCTGGAGCCCCAGGCAGTGCCGGACCTGCTCTCTCCCCACAGATAATGCCATGGAGGGGGGGGCTCAGCAGAGCAGCCTCTGGGAGCCCCCCGGGCCGGGCGGGATGGAGCAGGACGGGGTCCCCGGCGAGCGGGACGGGGGCGAGGGTCCACCCGAGGTCAAGCGCTCCCAGCCCCTCTTCATCCACGGCAACAGGTGGGTGGGGGTCCAGAGGGGGCCCAGGGGGTGTAGGGGGTGGTCGTGGGGGGCACAGAGCTCAGCCCCCCCTGTGCCCACAGCCGGACCCTGCCCCAGGAGGAGTCGCACGCCTCGTCTCTGCCCAGCATCCCCAACCCCTTCCCGGAGCTCTGCAGCCCCTCCAACTCGCCCATCCTCAGCAGCCCCACCCTGGGGCAGGGACCCCCCCGCGAGGGCACCTCCCACGTGAGTCAGGGGCTGGGGAGGGGGTTTCTTGGACCTGGGGCAGGGACCCCCCAAGCGAAGGTTCCCCAGGGGGATGGGAAGGGAGAGGGGTCCCAGCTGTGGGGCAGGGACCACCTCCCACGTGAGTTGGAGGGCTCAGCCACGGGACAGGAGTCCCCCTGCGAAGCTCCTTCCCACAGAAGCCAGGGGGACAAGAGGGCTGGGAAAGGGGATGCCCTGGCACAAGGACCCCCCTGTGGAGGCACCTGCCACATGACTTAGGGGAGGTGAGGGACTCTGTGACAGTGAACCCCCCAAAAGGGCACCTCCCACATGTATCAGGGGGCTGGGATGGTGTGTGGGGGGGTCTCATCCCTGGGGCAAGGACCACCTCCAGCGTGAGTTCAGGGGACAGAGGACAGGGCGGGGGGGTCTCACATCTGGTTCTGCGGGTTCCCCTCCCTCAGTGGGGGTCCCTGATGACCCCCCCCGCCTTACCCCATTGCCTCAGGTGGTGAAGGTGTTCGGGGAGGACGGGGCGTGCCGGTCCCTGGAGGCGTCCCCGGGTACCACGGCGAGGCAGCTCTGCGAGACCCTGGTGCGCAGGACGCGGGCACTGCACGACCACAGCTGGGCACTGGTGGAGCTGCACCCGCACCTGGCGCTGGGTGAGCCCCGGGCAGGGGGGACAGAGGGTTGAGGGGGTTGACATGGCTATGGGGGGACCCCCTCTGACCCCAGTGACCCCCCAGAGCGGTGCCTGGAGGACCACGAGTCGGTGGTGGAGGTGCAGAGCTCCTGGGCACCGGGAGCCGAGAGCCGCTTTGTCTTCCGCAAGAACTTCGCCAAATACGAGCTCTTCAAGAGCAACGTGGTACGTTGAGCCCGAAGGGACGTGGGTGACCCCCTCCCCTCCAAACCACGGGGGCCCCGAGCACCCCACGGGGCTCTGCTGAGCCCTCCCGTGCCCCCAGCAGTCGCTGTTCCCCGAGGTGATGGTGTCCAGCTGCCTGGAGGCGAACAAGAGCATGGCACACTCCGAGCTCATCCAGGTACGGGGTGCCGTGCCCAGCCGTGCCCTGGCGGGTCAGCAGAGCCCCGGGGACCCCGCCGTGCCCCTCAGCCCTCGTGTCCCCCCCAGAACTTCCTCAACTCTGGGAGCTGCCCCGAGGTCCAGGGTTTCCTGCAGCTGCGGGAGCCCGGGCGCAAGGTCTGGAAGCGCTTCCACTTCTCCCTGCGCCGCTCGGGGCTCTACTACTCCACCAAGGGCACCTCCAAGGTGAGGGCACGGGGGTCTTGGGGCGGGGGGGAGCACAGCCAGGGGGTGTGGCACCCTGACACCCCCCACCCCACAGGACCCCCGGCACCTCCAGTACTTCGCTGACCTCACCGAGTCCAACATCTACTATGTGACCCAGGGCAAGAAGCTCTACGGGACCCCCACCGAGTTCGGCTTCTGCATCAAGGTGGGGATGTCCCCGCGTGGCTGGGGGTCCTTCCCTGGGCCTCCCCCTGTCGGGGGGTCTCTGTCCCCCCCAGGGCCATCCGGGGCTGCCCCGTGACGGCTCCGGCCTCTCCTGCAGCCCCACAAGGTGCGGGGTGGCGTGAAGGGCCTGAAGCTGCTGTGCAGTGAGGACGAGCAGAGCCGCAGCTGCTGGATGGCAGCGTTCAGGCTCTTCAAGGTGAGCTCTGAGCAGATGGTACCGGCCCAGTGCTGGGGGAAACCGGGGGGGGAGCTGGGGAGGGTGCTGGGGTGATGCCAGGGGGATGCCTGGGGGGTGCAGGAGGGGATTTGGAGGGATGCTGGAGGGATTCTGGAGGAATACTGGGGGGTAGGTGGAGGGGTGGCAGGGGATGCCTGGGGAATACTGAAGGGATGCTGAGAAGATGCTGGAGAGAGGCAGGGGGGATGCTGGGGGGAATATGGAGGGATTCTAGAGGGATGCTGGGAAGACACTGGAGGGATGCTGAGAGGCTGCTGAGGGGTTGCTGGAGGCTCGTCCCCATCCCAAAGCTGGGAGAGATTCAGGATGGGTGTCCCTCTCCCAGTGAGGGGTAGATGCAGAGGTCCCTGTCCCTGCACTGGGTGTACACAGAGGTCCCCGTGCCCACACTGGGGGGCTCTGGAGGTCCTCATTTCTGCACTGGGTGGCTGTGGGGGTCCCACCCCAAACCAGCTGACAGGGCTGCTCCCCCCAGTACGGGATGCAGCTCTACCGCAACTACCAGCAAGCACAGGCACGGCTGAGCCAACCCCCCTGGATCGGCCCCACGCCCCTGGTGAGTGTCCCCCGCTCCCCCCAGCCCCCGGCCCGTGGGGACCCCCCTGGTTACCCCCCGTTCCCACGCAGAGAAGCGTCTCAGACAACGCACTGGTGGCCATGGACTTCTCAGGGTGCACGGGCCGGGTGATCGAGAACCCCAGCGAGGTGCTGACAGCAGCCCTGGAGGAGGCGCAGGCCTGGAGGGTGAGTTGGGGTGCAGGGGAGTGATTGGGGGGTCCCCCCGAGCCCACCCTGACACCCTCTCCTTGCTCTGCTTGGCCAGAAGAAGACAACGCACCGGTACAGCCTGCCCGCAGCCTGCCACAGCTCCCCCCTCAGCGCCGGTGAGATGGGGGGTCCCTGTGCCCAGGGGGGTCCCTGCCCCTGGTAGGGGGCTGCCCCAGGCCTTACACCCATCTCCCCCCAGCCATCCACCGCACCCAGCCCTGGTTCCACGGGCGCATCTCCCGGGAGGACACCCAGCAGCTCATCGGCCGTCAGGGCTTGGTGGACGGGTATGGGACCCTGGGAGGGGAGGTTGGGGGTCTCTGGGGCTCAGGGGGGACACGAGACTCCTGTGGGGGTACATGAGCCCAAGGGTTATGGGGCCCTGGAGCTCATGGGGGGACATCTGTGGGTGTGGAGGAGACTTGCTGGGGCAGTGAGGGATCCCAGGGAGGCTGCAGCCCCCAGGGGTTCAGGACCTTGGGGTTTGGGGGGGACACACAAGGTTCCCTGCATTCCCAGGGGGTACCAGACCCCCAGGGTTTTTGTGGGGTATGTGGGACCCCAGGGGTGATTCAGAGGGGCAGAGGGGCCAGGAATGACACCCCTTGGGACTTGCAGTGTCTTCCTGGTGCGGGAGAGCCAACGGAACCCCAAGGGCTTCGTCCTGTCCCTGTGTCACCTACAGCGTGTCAAACACTACCTCATCCTGCCCGTGAGTGGGGGCTTGGGGGGCTGGGGGTGGTCAGGGGGGGCTGGGGGGTGCCAGGGGGCAGGGCCCTGACCTGCAGCCCCCCAGCAGAGTGAGGAGGAGGGTCGGCTCTACTTCACCATGGACGATGGGCAGACGCGCTTCGCCGACCTCATCCAGCTGGTGGAGTTCCACCAGATCAACCGTGGGATCCTGCCCTGCAAGCTGCGCCACTACTGCACCTGCGTGGCCCTCTGAGCCCACTGCCTCAGAGCTTTGGCACAGCCTGGCACTGCCAGCGTAGCCTGGCACAGCCTGGCACAGCTGGCGTGGTTTGGCACAGTCTCACTACTGATATGGCACAGCTTGGCACAGCCCGGCAGCACCGGCATGGTTTGGCACAGCCTGGCATTGCCAATGTGGCATGGCTTGGCACAGCCTGGCATGGCTTGGTACAGCCCAGCACCGCCAGCATGGAATGGATTGGCACAGCCTGGCACCAGTGGGATGGTTTGGCACAGCCTGGCACTGCTGATATGGCACAGCTTGGCACAGCCCAGCAACACCAGCATGGTTTGGCACAGCCTGGCAGCACCAGGCTGGTTTGGCTCAGCCCAGCACCACCAGCATGGCACAGCCTGGCACCACTGGGATGGTTTGGCACAGCCTGGCACTGCCATCATGGCACAGCTCAGCACAACCCACTGCCAGGACCCCCCACACTCAAGCACTTTCTCCCCCCACCCCACAGCACCGGCCCCGAGTGTCCCCATGGGGGCCTGGCACTCCTCGCCCCTACACCACGGGGGTTTTGGGGTCCCCAGGAGAGGGGTCCGGGGTGGGGGGCGAGGGGGGCACCCACCACCGCGTCCCCCACGTCCCCACAAGGCCAGTTGAACTGGGACGTGTTTTATACCAGTGACAATAAAGGTTATTTTTGCAGAGCTCCCGTGTCGTCCCCTGCAAAGGCAGAGCCTGGGGGGCCGGGGGGGTCGGTGCCCACAGCCCCCACTGCCGGTGGCACACGGCTGGCACTGTCCCCATGTCCCGCCGTGCCCCCACAGCGCCCCGGGCCCCGCACAAAGGCCCCTCTGTGTGCCCGGGGCACCACGTGTGGCTCAGCCACGCGGCCACGCAAATCCCCGCGGAGGGAGGGGGATTATCCAGGGGGGATTAAGGGCCCGGATTTGGGGGGGGCCAGGGCTGAGGCAGCTGCTATAAAGGCGGGGGGGCTGGGATGTGGGGGGGAGGCCGTGCCATGGCTCCCAAGACGGTGCTGATCACCGGCTGCTCCTCGGGCATCGGGCTGGCGCTGGCCGTGCGGCTGGCACGGGACAAGCAGCGCCGCTTCCGAGGTGAGCGGGGCAGGGGGACCCCTCCTGCCCTCAGGGGGACCCCGCGCGGGGCTGAGCCGCCTGTGCCCCCCCAGTCATCGCCACCATGAGGAATGTGGGCCGGAGCGGGGCGCTGGCGGCGGCGGCGGGGCCGGCACTGGGCAGGACGCTGGAGATCAAACAGCTGGACGTGTGCGACGAGGGCTCCATCCGTGCCTGCCTCGACAGCATCCCCGGGCGCCACGTGGATGTCCTGGGTGAGCCCCAGGACCCCCCTCCTGCCGTGGCCTTGGGGTGCCCTGGGCTGGGAAGCTCCGTGGGGGGGACACGCCGTGATGGGGACACTCTGTGTACAGGGGGCTGTCCGTGCCAAGCATGTCCCAGGCTGGGGAACCTCGGTGACAGGGACACCTCATGCACCAGGGACCCCCTGACCCCAAGAACCAGGGACCCTCTGTGCCAGGGACACCCCATGTGCCAGGGACCCTCCAAACCCAGGAAATCCCATGCTGGGGACCCTCCAAGCACAGGAGACCCTCAATGCCAGGGACCCCTCATGCACCAGGGACCTCCTGCACCAGGGACCCCCCTGGGCTGGGGACACCCTGTGCACCAGGGACCCCCCACTCCCAGGACATCCCATACTGGGGACCCTCAGAGCGCTGGGGACCCTCCATGCCCTTGGTGCGGGATCCCCCCGTGGGGGAGCTGCCCCACTGATGCCCCGTGCTCTCAGTCAGCAACGCCGGGGTGGGCATGGCGGGCCCCCTGGAGTGCCAGAGCCTGGCAGCCATGCAGAGCCTCATGGACACCAACTTCTTCGGCCTCGTCCGCCTCGTCAAGGAGGTGCTGCCCGACATGAAGCGGCGCCGCGGGGGCCACATCGTCGTCATCAGCAGCATCATGGGCCTGCAGGGTAAGGGGGGCACGGGACACCCTGGGGAGGGGACTGACCTCCCTCTCAGCCCTGACCGGGACCCCCCGACCACCCAGGCATCGTCTTCAATGACATCTACTCGGCCTCCAAGTTCGCAGTGGAGGGTTTCTGCGAGAGCCTCGTGGTGCAGGCGCTGCGCTTCAACGTGGCGTGAGTGTGGGACTGGGGGGGCTCTGCAGCCCCCTGGGACAGGGGTTTTTGGGGTCAGGGGCCCAGTGAGCAGTGCCCCATCCCTGGGCAGGATCAGCCTGGTGGAGCCAGGGCCGGTGATGACGGAGTTTGAGACCAAGTTGTACGAGGAGGCCGAACGTGCTGACTACTCACGGACTGACCCCGAGACGGCCGAAATCTTCACCAACCTCTACCTGAGGAACTCCAAGGACGTGTTCGCCAGCCTGGGCCAGACCCCCGAGGACATTGCAGAGGTGACAGGCGGGAAGGGGGTGGTGGTGGGCTGGGCTGGGCAGAGGAGCGTTAATTAGCCCTAATGAGGAACAGTAATGGTCAGTCAGTGGCAGGGCAGATCCTGTCTGGACAGCTCCATCCTGATGGGGCTGAGCCTGGCTGGGAATGGGGATGGGATGGGATGGGATGGGATGGGATGGGGATGGGATGGGATGGGATGGGA
>JAWWEW010000077.1:1794060-1834391 GCA_035583185.1 Anabacerthia variegaticeps
ATGGGGATGGGATGGGGATGGGATGGGATGGGATGGGATGGGATGGGATGGGATGGGATGGGATGGGATGGGATGGGATGGATGGGATTAGGATGGGAGGGAATTGAGGATGGAGGTGGGATGGAAATGGAACGGGAATGGGATGGGGTAGGAGTGGGGATAGGGTGAGGTGAAATGGGCTTGAAATAGGGATAGGATGGGATGGGAAAGCGAAGAGGATGGGATAGGAATGGGGATGGAGATGCAGAGGGGACTGGGATGCAGACAGGGTTGAAAGGGGATAGAGTTGGGATGGGAATGGTGGCCGAGCCGGGATGGGGCTGAGGGGGAGACAGGGAGGGGACAGTGCCATTGCCCACGTGCAGCACACATTGCGGGTGATCGAGGCAGCGCGGCCGCCTTTCCGGCACCAGACGAACGCGGCGTACACTCCCATGGCCGCGCTCAAACACGCCGACCCCAGCGGCGCCCTGGTCACCGACGCCTTCTACAAGCTGGTGTTCAAGTACGACGCGGTGCTGCGGCTCGGGCTCCGCGCCATCCGCCTGCTCCGCTGGAAGGCACAGAAGGTCAAGGCGGGCGTGCGGCTCCTGGGCTTCAAATAGCCCCCTCCACAGCACCCGGGCACTGCCCGGCCCGGCCCGGGGGCAGCTCCGGGGTGGGGGACACGGGGCCGGGACCCGCGTGGGGTTTCGCTTCCCGCTGCCGGCCCCAAATAGCGCCCGCGGCCGCCGCCGCATTAAAGTGGGAGCGGTGTTTGTAACCAGCGCCCGGTGAGCAGCGGCCGTGACGGGGCTGGGAAGGGCTCGCAGCTGCCCCCCCTCGCCTGCCTCCTGCTCCCTGGGGGCACCCGGACCCCCAGCCCCCGCACCCGGGGGTGTGTGGCACCCAGGGGACCTACCCTGGCTGACAGAGTCACTGTGTCCTCCTTCCAGCGCCCTCCTTCCCTCAGGCACTGCTGTGCATAGGGAGTGTCCCATGGTGGGGGTCCTGTGTCACCCCCCTCCAGCCCTGAGCCCCACGGCCTTGGGGCAGCACAGGGGGCGCAGGAGGGGATGGGGGGAGCGGGGTGCGAGGGGGTGTGGGTGTTCCGAGGGCGCACAGTGGGTATGGGGTGCCTGGCAGAGGCTGGGTGAAGGGAATCCCAGCACCTTCCAGCGCGGGGGTGGTGGCAGGGTGGGTGCACCCCGGGCGTGGGTGGGTGGGCTCCTGGCGTGAGAGAGCACCGGGAGGGGGAAACCGCAGGAGACCCGGCACGAATCAACCCCACGGGGCCGCTGCTCACGAACCTCCCCGGCTTCTCCCCTGGCTCAGCCCCCCGAAGCCCTGCCGGGACCCCCGGCCCCACGTGCGAGGGCTGGGGGGCGGCTGCAGCTCCGTGTGCCTCGCACGTGGCCTCTCCGGGCCCCGCCGGCTCCAGGGACCTTGGGGACAGGATGAGGGCGGGGGGGGGAAAGAGATATTTTTGCATTATCCCCCCCTTCTCGCACGGGTTGCTGGCAGAGCGGCGGTGGGACCGCGGCCCCGGGGCGAGGGCAGCACCTGTGGGACGTGCAGAAGTGACATCAAAGCGGTGACAGAGTCGCTGCCTCCCCCCCGCTGCGGTTTCTGCAGATTTGACTAACTTTCTCCACTCCGGGGGGCAGGCCGGGGGTGGGGGGGGGGCTGTGCCCGGCACCGGGGAGCGACAAGGGGGGGCCCCCGGTGGTGGTTCAGCCCCCCGGCACAGTCACAGCTGTGGGAAACGGGGCTGAGGGAGGGCAGGACCCCCCCAGACACCCCCAGTCTCACGGTGTCCCCCAGCGCCCAGGGAAGCAGCAACGGGGCTGGTACTGGGGGAACTGGGGGGAGCAGGATGGGCCGCAGCTCTCCCTGCGGGCGGGGGGCAGTGGGGTCTCCTGGGATGGCCTCGGCCCCACTCACAGCCCCACTCACGGGGGTCTCGGGAAGAGCGAGGGGGAAACGGGGAGCTGCTGTGGGGGGCACCTGTGTCATGCCTGAGGCTGAGGAGCATCACCTCCCACCTGGAGAATCCCCCGTGGCCGTGGGGACCACTCGGAGCCCAGGACCACCATCGCCATCCCCACCCCGCGGGGGCCGGGCTGGAAGCAGATTCTTCTGAAAACAATTGTCTGCTGGGACTTTCCTGTCCCCGGCGTGCGACAATCGCCAGCCGCTCCCCGTGTCCCCGATCCCCCGAGGATTTCGCTGCCAGGTGCCGGCTCGCTGCCATGCAAATGCGGCGCCACATATAGCCCTGCCGGAGGGGACGGAGGGCACGGCTCGGGAGCTCCCCGGGGGCTTCACTTCCCTCCCTGCGCAGCGAGGGGGGCACCAGGCGTGACATGAACCTGGTGGCCCCGTCGTGGAGCCCCGGGGACAGTCACAGCCCTGTCCTTGTGCCGCTCCCGTGTTTCCAGGAGGGGCTGCAGAGAATCCCCCGTGGCGGTGCCAGCGCTGGGGGCACTTCCACAGAGCACGGAGCCGGCTCTGCTCGCCCCGTGCCCCCCGCATTTGGGAACCCGGCCCACGCCGGCGGGTCCCCGTGACTCAGGGCACGGCTGGCGACACGGGGGACACGGGGGAGGTGCCGGCACTGACTCAGACCTCCCTCGCCCGCTGTCCCCTCCCGGGTTTTGGGAGCTCGGCCGCTCCCCGCGGGGGAGCAGGAGCCGGCCGGGATGCTCCGAGGATGCGGCGCAGCACCCGGAAGGGTTTAATGGGATTTTTTTGGGCGTTAGGAATCGTGTTTCGACACGACGACGGGGGAAACCAGTTCCTCTGTGCTCTATCACGATTACAGCTATCAGCAGATAAGGATCTCTCTGTCACAACAGCAACTGAAGGTTTCTGTAAGCCTTTAAAGGGGTTTGGTTCCAGGCAGGAGAGGGGTGAGGGGGTTTCGATCGAAAGAACTCTTACTCGGGAAAAAGCCGGGATGGGAAAGTGCTGTGGGAATGAGCCCACGGGGGCTGTCGGGGCTGGCACTGTCGCACCCAGCCCTGGCACAGCGAGGGGAAAAGACCCCTTGTGCTGCACTCGGGCTGGGAAGGAAGTGAAAGGAAAAGAAAACAAGGATCCTCTGACTTTCTTCTGGGCTGTTGTTTGGTTTTTTTTCCTTTCTGTTTCTCAAGCGCGTCCAGCCCTTGCGGCAGAAATGTCGGGGGGAATGAAACAAGCGAGAACAACGTCAGGCTGGTAAAGCAAGTGTTAAAGGGCTGGGGTGGGGTGTGAGCCCCCACCCTCCCGCGGCCGGGATGTTTCCAGCGGTGGGCGCAGCCCCCGGCACCCCACGGAAACCCCGAGCCCACCCCGCGGTCCTCCACCCCACGGCTCTTGGATTGGATTGTTCCTCTGTTAACCACAGCCGTGTCCAGTACCATTTCCCAGCAGTTAGAGGAGCAGACGACCTTATTTTACACCCCCGAGTGTATCAGTTACTCCACTGAGTAACTGGTTCTGCTGAGCACAGCCCCTGCCATGGCTCAGCACCCACGGGGGACCCACCACGGCCACAGGTCGCATCCCACCCGGCTGGTTTGCAGGTCCCAGCTCCAGCCCTGGTGCTCCAGCCCCGCTCTCTGGACCTCATTCCCACTCCTCAGCCCGCTGTGCCCATCACTTCCCAGCTCTGCTTTAGCACCAGAGGCTCGTTTCTCGGTGCTAAAGGCTCCTTCCCTGAGCCTCCCCTGCCACCGCTGGGGTGCAATTCAGCAGGGGATAAAGAACCAAGCGAGACAAACACACCACGGTCCCGGAGAATGCCCCAAACCGAACTCTGTTCTGGACCAAAATAACCAAACCAGGAGTGGAATAAATCAGGCTCTCAAGAATATCAGTGGTTTTCCCCTCTGTTTTCCCAGAGGAGGTGGTTTCCAAAGCTCCTCTGAGCTCAGAGACCTGCCCAGCCCCTTGATGTCCAGGCACAGCCCAAAGCCATTCCCACCTCCCAGGTGAACGGTGCAGGGCTGTGGGTGGGGGTGAACAAGGGGGCGTGAAGAGAAAATTCAAGTGTGTTCTTTAATGAATCCTACAAAATGGTTTAAAAGGGGCTCCATTATGCAATCCACCTATGGAAAATCAGATTTTTGCATGGCTCCAGGTGGCATCTCTGTGCAGGTTGCTTGAAGAGCCTGCCTTTGCCTGCCCTCAAGTCAGCACATTGTCATTAATTTGATATTTTATTCATTTATTGACAGTTCTTTGGTGTTGAAAACTAAGCCATTGAAAAGCAAGCTGGTCACAAAATTAGAAGTTGATAAAAATAACCACAATGTCCTAAAAATGCTGGACTTAGGTTCCCCAAACTATCACAGAAATGTCAGGGCAGCAGTAGAACTGTTTCTCTTTGTTCTCTGGGAATTCCTTCCCTCCCTTTCCCTCTTTTCCAGACCCAAAGGCTTAATCCTTGGAGTTGATCCTTCATTGGTGGAACTGCAGCCTCTCGGGGGGGAGTGTTTGTCACACTATGACATGGAAATTCATTGGGAAAGAGCCAACAAACACCTGTCCCATGTTGGGAAACTGGGAAAGATCCTAAATGTGCTTTATAGCTCCACACGTGACAGCAAAATAGTTCTCCTCAGCCCCAGGGATAGCAGGATCCTGGATTAGCACTTCCACAGCACTCTGGATGCTCAAGCACTCTGCAGGCTGATTTATCCCTCTCCAGACCTGCCCTTAGTGGGAAAAATGAATATGATTTTCTTTTTCATACCTTAAAATTCAGGGAGGAAATATTTGAGCCAAAAGAGCCAGAGGGAGGGGTGGAATTCAGTATTTCTTGACCCTTAGTTCCCCAGCCTGCCCTCAGGGAAGCAGCTGGATCACCAGGGATAACACAAAAGCAATGCAGCTCTCAAACCACACAAGGGGTGCAAAAGTCCATCAGAACACTCCTAACTAGGGGGTACAAAAATACTTCACAAAGAATAAACCTTCACTCAGCAAAGCCATTCCCAAAACACTCTCCAGCACAAGGACACCGACACGGCTGTGGAGCAGGAAGGAGATTCAAGGAATTGTTTTAAAAACCAGGTTCAAAGGGAAGGCACCTGCTCAGGGTGTGGAGCAGCATCTCCTGCCAAGGGATGTCCCGGCACAGCTCCCACACACTGCAGGTCCCACCTGTCTGCAGGGCCCACCTGATCCTGCTCCCATCCCAGCATGTCCATGGGGACACTGAATGGCACAGCCACATGTCCTGCTGCTGGAGCACAGCAGGAGCAAGGCAGAGGCACAACACACAGCACAGCTTCATCCTTGCTCACAGCACCCACCAGAAAGGAGGAGTTTCCAGCAATGAAAATCAGGATTTTCCCCAGCCCTCATGGATGAGCCAACCAGTGACCTCACTGGGTATCCCAAAAATACTTATTGTTGGAAAATCCCAACCCCAAATAGGTCTCATTTCTTATTTTGCTCTTACTGAGTGGGAGTGACTTTAAACAAAATGAACAAAGGGGTAAGAAAAATGAAAGTGTGGTGGGGCCACATGCTCGTTAGGGCTTAGGGGAAATTAAGGAAAGAACCCCTCCCTTTTCCTGCCCTTTCTTTCCTTGTTTTGGTGATGAGCCATTGGAAGACCACTGGGATTATGACTAGGAAAACTCCTCCAACACACCTCTGACTATACACCTGAGCAAGCAGGCAAGCTGCCCTGAAACTCTTTTGTGCTGAGTTAAAGCAAACCCTATAAAAACAAACACACATTAAAAACTGAAAACATCGTAAATGGCTCTGAAGTTTCACAAAAATAAAGTTCATATCAAAACCAGTCTCTGCTCTGTGTGTTTCCTGCAGTCCTGCTCACCACAGCAGCCAGGCAGAGATGCTACAGAACACTGAATTATTGGGAAAGAATTTAAAAAGGTGTCACCTCCCCGTGACACTCTTAAAACTGGCCTAGAGAAATACCCAGGAAACTTCATTAGACTAATTAAAACCCCAGCCACCCAAGCCTCCCCTGGGATGGAAAACACAGCCTTTGCCCTCGGAGAACCGGTCCTTTCACTTGAGCACGACTCGGTGCTCTCCCCGGGCGATGTGAGAGGAGAACTCGTAGCGGTCGTGGCTCCGGTAGCCGCAGACGTTGCACTCGAAGGGGTCTCGGAAGCCGTGGCAGCCCATGTGGATGGTGAACATGACGTAATCCAGGAAGAGCACGCGGCAGTGGTCGCACCGGTACACCCCGATGGGCTCCCCGTCCTTGTTGATGACCTTGAAGGCGTCACGGGGGCACAGGGCGGGCGGCTTGATGATGTCGTAGGGCCTGGGGAAATCCTTGAGGGCCTGGAGGCCGTTGCGGGCCGGGGCGGGCAGCGCCTGGCCCTGGGCGAAGGCTGGGTTCGCCCGCTCCTCGTGGTTGCTGTCAGTGTCCGTGGAGTCGTGGCCGCTGTTGTTGGGGGAAAGGCCCCTGTCGGAGGACAGGCTCTTGTCCCTGAGGTGGCCGTGGCTCGGCTCGGGCGCGGTGCCGTTGGGCACGTCGGCGCGGGGCAGGGGCAGAGGGTACAGGCTGCTGATCACCGGCACCATCTCGGCCGTGGGCGCCGGCGGGGTCTGCACCAGCGGGCGCAGGGCCTCGGCCCCCAGGTAGGTGATGGCGTTGTTGATGGCCTGGTCCATCATGCGCCCGTGCATCAGCTCGCTCTCCTTCTCGTACAGGAAGCTCGAGTTGTAGCTGACATCGAAACTGGGCCGTTTCTCGCCTGCGAGGGAGGAGAGGTGAGAGTTACCTGGGTGGGTAAAGAAGGAATTCAACCCCACAGTGCCTTTTGCAAAGGGCAGAAGTCTCTAGGAAGGGAGGAGGCGGGAGATCTTCTCTGCTGAAAGGGGCTGTTTACAGATACAAGTAGTTTTTGGGTGGGGGGATTATTTTTTTAAACTTCAGGCTTGGGAAAAAAAAAATAAAGAAGGCTTTGAGGGTACTTTCTGACAAACCCATCTCTGATATACCCTTGGACACTTGAAGTCAGCTTTCCCCACTGTCCTCTGGCAGCTACAGCTTCCTCTGCACCACCCCTGGGTTCTTGGGCCTCTACATGGGCTTTCAGGTAATCTAGCATAGGCAGATACATATATATATAGATGTAGGTATCAAAAATCACATTTATGGCCACTTGACTCAGGTTTAGCAAAGGAAAAATGTTTTCCTCTGGGTGTGTTGGGCTCTGAAAGTTCTGGGCTGGTTAGAAGGGGAGGGCAGTTCACCTGAAATCTTGCTCACACCTTTTGGCAGCACAACGTAACTGGTGCAAGGAGCAAACAAAACTGCACCCCAAAAGTAATTTTTTGGGGATGAATGTCTAGAAATAAGTAACTGAATTCTGTGGTTTCTTGAACCATAAAATTGTTCATTGCTTAAAAAAAAAAAATACAAAAAAAAAAGGACCAGATGAAAGGTTTCATGTGCAAGGGACTCACAAACATCGGATCCACGAATCTCTCCGTTACGGTAACTCAAGTGGTGCAGATGTTTATCAGTCACCTGTCAACACCATGACTCAATGTGTATGAAACTCGTGGGGTTTCACTGCACAGGCAGAAAACCAGGAGCTCACGTTTCTCTTATAAAAGACTCCAAAAGGTTAGTGAACCACAAGAGTGTAACTGCTTCCAGCCCTCAGCACCACTCGCCAACCAGCTTCACATGGAAGGAAACAAAACGCTGCTGCACATTTGGGTGACTCATAAAACCAGCTCCAGGCAAGTGAAAGATGTGAATAAATTTGAAATTTTAAAATAAAAAAAGGCAGCAAAAGCAAAAATAGACAGGGATCCCTAAAAGTTCTTGGGTTAAATAAGGTAAAGTTATAAGGTAACGCACAAAACCTGCAATGTGGGATCTTAGGATCGTGGAATATCCTGAGCTGGAAGGGATTCAGAGGGGTCATTGAGCCCAGCTCCTGTTTGATCATTGAGGGTCTCTGTGACTCCACTGTCCTGGTGGGTTTTAAGGTCCCCCCAGGGCACCCCCCACAGGAGAAGGCTCTGAAGGGGGCCTGGTGGAGAGGTGAAGGGTCAAGTACGGGCTCTGCTGGTCCCTGTCCTTGTGTGGGACTTGCACTGGTGCACCCGAGGCAGCTACTGGGGATAGAAAAGTGAAAAATAAAGTGGGCAAGACTCCTGGTGCTTGTCTGAATCTCTGCAGAGCCCTCAAACTATAATAAAGGGTTTTCTTCTTCTGATCAATGGACTTCATTCAGAGCAATGAGCCAAACAAAGATGCCTTGTTAGTACACATCCCTGTCCCTGCTTCCTGACAAAATGAAACATCAGCACTCATTCCCAGATTTCCCAAGGAATCCCCATGCTGGCCTGGGAGATCTGGGCTCTGACAAGGACAGGTCAGAAAGGCACAGGAGTCAGACCAAGGTCGGAGAGCCTGCTCCTGGAAATATCCTTCCCAGGGATAAAAGGGCCAAGTGGGTAATTTTTTCACATGTTACTCAACAACAGCAATCCAAGAAGGTCTAGAAAAACAGCACATTTCAGAAATGGGTTATTTTGTGCCTTCAGGTGAACAGTGAAGGGTTCTCCAGCTTCTCCACAAAATCACCCGTATGTGCAGTGCCAGTTTGTGCCACCCAGCACCAGCACAAATCCCACAGGATCTGTGCCCACAGTGACTCCTAGGCTGGCAAAGCAAACCCAGACCCCACTAGTTCTTAACTTTAACCATGTGCTGAGGGTGTGCATCCTGCTGCAGGTGTGGTGAATAAAATACACACACATCAAACCCGTGGCAGTTGCACAGCAAGAGAACTGAAAAAAAGCTTAAAAAGAAAAAGGAAGCTAAAGAATTACAAGGCCATTTGCATTGGCATTGCTTTTTGAATCACAGCACGATGTGTAAGGGCCGAGCCCCAGAGTCCCAGTTTCAGTTCTGAGCACCAAAGGCACCCAGATGGAGCCACTGGTGTGGCTGTGCAGCAAGGTGACCTTTAGGAAGCCATGGTAAGATTAAACAAATAACAAATGAAAGAGATCACTTGTTAGAGATGAAATCCCAGTGCTACACAGCAAACTCACTGGGACCTGCATTACCTTCAAAAACTGAGTTGGTTTCCTGTGTGGGTGCACCCAGGGGCACAGCTGCACCTGGGATGGACCCAGGGGCACCCCTGTACCTGGGATGGACCCAGGGGCACACCTGTACCTGGCTTTGGCCCCCCTGCAGGACAGATGCTCTAACACCCCCTGCCAGGGAGGTCTGGCTGCAGCCCTCCCAACCCACGCCTCTCCCTCCCCACTCGTGGGAACACCAGTGAAGATGAACTTCATATTAAGCCAAAAAACAGCACTTGGTACCTTAAATAACCACACAAACAGCATAAATAAGGCTTCACCAGCACCAGTGCTATACAGCTGCTGACTAAGGGCTTTTCCCAGGACACAGAGCTGTGTTTTATTTTCTTTAAAGGCAGGTTGATGAAATCAGACTGGCCAAGAGGATCCGGCGTGCGCTGAACACAGAACCTGCCCAACGAGTATTTAAGATCCCCAACATGCAAAACTCTGATCATGTACAATTAAATGCAAAGAAAATGCTATGGAAACATCTGGTTGCTTAAATTACCACAAGAAAGGATTTGATATTTTTTAACCATAGTCAAATTTAGGAGGATGACTAACAGAAATTCAATACTTTTCTGTCTTTAGGCCTTATTGCACACAGGAATCCTGCAGGAATCTTCAGCTCCTGCTGGGAAAACATTAACCTTCCAGTTCTTTGCCTGTTTTAGATCCTAGCAGAGAACATTTTCAAATGCAGAGGTAGAGAAACAACACGTGGAAGTCCATAAAGTATATTCATAGATCAACTACATAAATAGACACAAAGCACAACAGTAGCTTCCACTCTGTTTAAGCAGCCAAGAGAATAAATTCTCTATATTTTAATCAGTGCCTACAACAATCACTAAAACCCCATCAGAATAATCAAAGTTACTTTATTCTTTTGCATTAGATGCTAAGCTTGAGCAGGGTATTTCAAAGAAGCAGAGGCATTGTACCCGGGGTTACCGACTTGCACATATTGAACTGCTGCAGATGAAAAGGGGTTTTGTTCTTACCAATAAATTTCTGAGGCATTGAGCTTTTCCTCTTTGCCACGTTGCTCGCTAGCCTGTCCAGCACAAGGGCTCTTTCACTCCCCATCTCTGCCTTGATGTGCCTCGCCTCCACGCTGGCTACGTTGGAAAATGTGCAAAGGAAGGAAAAAAAAAAAGAGAAAAAGAAACACAACACGTAGGTGAAAAGGAAAAAAAATAATTAAAAAATAAGATTAAAAAAAAGGAACAGCTGACTGGTTTAATCTCCGATTTGCCACAGTAACTGGAGGAAACAGTTTGGAGATCTCATGCAAAGTTGTTTTTTGCTTTTTGTGTCGTTCCTGCTCTTTGGGCACCAGCTGTGGTCAGTGGGAGCCAGCACAGCCCTGAGCTCGCTCAGGGGAGCACAGACCATACAAACCAGTATCGGCGAGAGCGAGAGGAAGTGAGTGAACTGGCTGGAAGGCTGGTTCAGTTGCAGATGGAGACAGAAGCTCTGCAAGCCTTTCTTTTTTATTCTGAGTAAGGCTGGGTGACACCTGCACACTCACACAGTGCTCCAGGCTGAGGAGAAGATGCTCAGGCCTCTTGAGGCACTTTTCAGATATCAGTCATAGATGTCTTAACGAATCGCTAAGAAACTTGTATGAAATACATCAATGTTCTGTTAAAATCAAAACAATATAACCCTTCAAAATTCATTTCTAACTCCTTTTTTTTTCCAAGTGTTACTATCACTTCATTTTTCTCCCTAAATTCTACAGCTAAAACTATGTTTTCTCCCTGGTTTTTAGAGCTCATTACAACCTTATTTCAGAAGCGCCTGTGCCCTGCCATCACTCCCCTGGGACTGGGCCACTTAAGGAGCTTCCCACTTCCCAGAGCTGTTCCCAGCCATGCTAAGCAGTGCCCAGCACTGCACGGGGGCTGTGCGTGCTCTCAGCTCCTGGAGGCTGCACAGGCCTTGAGCTGGAGAGCTGCCACCTCATCTCGCTACTACCACACTAATACTGATCGTAACTGCTGCAGCCTCCCCCCCCCAAACCCTGCTAACACCTCAGCAACACGGATCTGCTTTTGTATTAAACACTGTATTAAAGAGCAAACTCGTTGCTAAGAGTTCCAATGTTAGGGATCACTGTGGTGACAACTGGAAGTGTTTTGGGAGAGTGCCCATGTCTCTAGGAGTTTGGATCTACAAAAGGACGACAAGGAGGGGTGATTTACTTTCCCAAAGTAATACAAAGTGTTGGATCTCACTGTGCAAGAGTCCTGGTTGCTGTGTACATACACTGACATGCCTGAATAAAGACTCATGGATACATAGAATGGTTTGGGTGGAAAGGACATTAAAGCTCATCCAGTGCCACCCCTGCCACGGGCAGGGACACCTTCCACTAGCCCAGGTTGCTCCAACCTGACCTTGCACACTTCCAGGGATGGGGCAGCCACAGCTTCTCTGGGCAACCTGTGCCAGGGCCTGCCCACCCTCACAGGGAAGAATTCCTTCCCAATATCCCACCTAACCCTGCCCTCTGTCAGTCTGAAACCATTGCCCCTTGTCCTGTCACTTCCTGCCTGTATAAGAAGTCCCTCTCCCTACTTTTTGTAAGCCCCCTAATGCACTGGAAGGCCACAGTGAGGCCTCCCTGAATATATGAAGCATAACCTAAGAGACAAACAAAGCCAGAGGAAAGTGATAGGAACACTTTGGTATCACTCCAGTTCTGCTAAATGCAGATTTATTAATTATTAGAGTTAAACTGCTGTTTGCCAAGTACAGCAAGTGCTGAAAGTGCAGCTTCATCCTTCCCAGCTCTGAGCAGCCTTTCCCTGAGTGTTTCTGTACCTGTTTGTCAGTGCTGCTCCTGATATCACACGAGTTTCAGTCAGCACAAACCATGACTCACCAAACCTCAGCCAGAACTATTTGTTCATGTTTGTTCAGCACTTTGAAAATGTAAAGTGTTTCAGAGGTACCTGGTGCCACAAACACCAGCTGTGAACCTGAGTCAGGAATTACAGGATGCCAGGGCCCAGCTCAGCCCTGCTGCTCCTGTAACCCGACACACACGTGATAACCAGCCTTGTGCGGGGCATGAAGTGCCTTAAAGGGAGTAACACACTGCTCTTCTGGTCTGTTTTTAACCCTAAATTACTACAGTGTATTTAGAGACTCGCATAAATACATTCATCCCTGCTTCCAGCATGAAATACCCAGACACTACCCAAGAGGCTGCATGAGGTAAGGCAAAACACCAGGCTAAGGTGAGTCTCTCAGAGGAAGGGAGGGAGGCAGAGCATAATCACCTGTTTGGGTTTGGGCCTGAAGCTCTAGTTCAGTCTTGAGAATTATGGGATTCTTAATTTCAGCACTTCTGTTTAATCCTCCTGCTCCAAAACCTGGAATATGCATCCTCAGCACTTTACATGATCTTCAGATGACTGCAGTCCAAGGTTTCAACTACCCCCAGCCCCAAAGCCTTGCAGTATTGGCTGGATCATTGCACAGGCATTTGACAATAGTAATTTAAAATTTAAATGCCTCAACAACCCTGAACAAAATAATATAAACAGTGCTGCATACTAAAAAATGTTACATTATGAAGAAAAAAAGAAAACACTGTTGATCCAGGCCATAAAAACAGCTCCCTGCTCCCTACCAGTTCTTTGTTTTCTGATTTTGTTCATCTAGTTCCTTTTTTTCTCAGTCTTTACCTCCATGAGTTTTACCCATGCTGTAGTAAAGCTTTAATTCCACATTTCCAGAGGCTTTTTCTCTATCCTGGCAGAACCCAGAGCAGAGTTGCTGTCAGCCCTCCCAGCCCCAGGAGCACACTGGAAGCTGCAAGTGGCCTATCAGGGCCGACTTGTCTTTTCAACATTATTTATGTGCCACCAAGGGAACTTTAATTATTAAATTAGTGTCAGGAGGGCAGACAAGGGCTTCCTGCAGAGGTAACAGAGTGTTTCCTTAGAGGGTATCACTCAGAGACAGTAACTATTGACCTATGTAACATGACATCTGTAAGATCAATTTTCCAGCTTGATGGCTCTGCTGTTTTATTTCAGTGCTGGGGGTCTTTGCTTTCACATTAAGATTTCCCACTCCTTGCTACTGCCTATCTTTTCCTAAGGAAAAAATAATCTTTATTTATGGGTCACAGAAGGTCTGTGATGGCATCTTCATCATCCAGCCTTAGGGAAGCACTGTCTGCTCCCAGTGAGACACAGGTGGTTACACTGGTTCTTACCCACACCACTGCTCCTCTATCCAGAAACTAACTGAACATTATCTCATCCACCTTTTTCTTCTGAATCACTTGTTAAACGACCCAAGAATAATATTTAGCATTTAGGAAACAATTTTTTAATCACTCCAAATTGTCTAAAGATTCTCAGAGAGAAGCAATCATGTCCCATGTCCCTTTTCAGTTACCCTCTCTCTGGATGATTCCACTGCACATCATGACTTAAAGAACTAATTAAATCACAGTAAAATGTATCTGAAAATAAAATTCAGGTTGCTCTGACAGAAGTGGTCAAGTGTTTTGTTTAGAGTTACACTGAGAAAAAACAAATATGGAAAATCCAGACTTCCAAAGCACTGAACCATCCTGGGATTTTGGGATGCCCTGCAAGCTCTGATGGCTCAGCTGGGCCAGAAAGCAACTTAAAATCTAAGGATGCTGAAAGAAACTGCAGCCTAAATAAATGACCCTCATGCCTCTTAGATCTGATTTGTGCTCTCCCACACTGGAATTACACAGGAAGTGGAGCTCCTGACCATGGAAAGTTACATGGTAGTAGGAGGGGGTTGAGCTCCAGCACAGCTTTTAAACCTGGGTGCTCCTTTCCTGCCCAGCACTGGGGCTCAGGATGCTCTTCCCTGCTCCCCCTGGGATGTGTCCATGGTGCTCCCATGTCAGGTGTGATCTGACTCTAGGAAACACTTCCAGAAGGCAATTTTCCTGCCATTGTGATTTATCCATTATGAATGTCTGTTTATGTTGTCCTGTGATCACTGGGTGAGGAGCCTCCTTGTCAAACAGTGCAGTCCCCTGGCCATTATGGGATCACAGAGTGGTCTGGGCTGAAATTGAACCTCGAAGATCCCCTCATTCCACCCCTTGCCATGGGCAGGAACACCTTCCACTAGACCAGGGGGCTCCAAGCCCTGTCCACACTGCCCTTGGACGCTTCCAGGGGTGGGACATCTGTCTCTGGGCCCCAGTGTCACCCTGTAGCTGTGGAGAGAGTGGCTGCTCTGGCAGCCCTGAGCACACACCACACTCCCCCTGCACTGAGCTGTTTCCATAGTGTGGTTTCTGCCACACCGTCGGTGTGAGCAGAGTTTTTAGAACGTGCGGATATCGAGAGCAGAGCCCTCAAGTACAGAGCAGAGCTGAAATTAGAGGCATTGCTTCCTGTAGCATCTCTGTGTGGTCACTCAAGAATGGAGAGTGGAACAGAGCTGGGTGATTGTGCAATGAGAACAATGTGAGCAGAGATGGTTATCAGGGAAAACGCTCCAACAATACTGTTACACAAAGCTTTCTTTTACAAATACTTCCACATTTGGAATGTGCAAACCTGGTGCTAAAAAGCAACTGGAGTGGTTACTATGGTCCTGATGCCTTGAAATATTTTAATTAGTTATGGATGATGGCATGGGGAGCACAGTTGTGCTTAAAGACGGCTCCATATGAGAATCACAGAATCCTGACATGGTTTGAGTTGGAGGGAACCTTACAGATTCTCTAATTCCAGACCCCTGCCACGGACAGGGACACCTCCCACTAGACCAGGCTGAGAAGCTTGCAAGGATTTCAGAAAAGCACTGAAATTCAAAGTGTTGTGAAGAAGCCGGAAAAGGGTCAGAAACAGAAAGAGGATGTTTACTAAACACAAGAGCAAAATGTTACACATAGGGGAAAAAATAAATAAAATGTACTAAATGATCTGCTGAGGGTCTTTCCAGCCTTCCCTCCCCCTGATTCTGTCCAGCAGCCTGGTTGTACCAGGGAATTGGATGGAAATGCCCCAGGAATTCCCACCTTTCATAGAAGTTCCTATTTCCCTAAAAACATGCAGTATTTGTAAGAGTGTGAAGGTCTCCAAGGCAGAGGGAGCAGACACCTCATGTTACAGTGGGAATTTGCATTCCCTGTGACCAGTTAAGGCTCCCTGTCCACTGCAGCAAGGACTGCACTACAGGCTGGGATAAGGAGCGAAATGTTGCTGTTCTGAAGTGCACCTAAACCATGAGAATAATTTCGAAGCAGAGGGCTGTGGGAGGTCTCATGTGTTCCATTTTCATGGGTGGACACGTTGGGCAACTGCCATCAGAGGAGCATGTACTGTAACACAAACCACAGTTACAATGTGTAAAGGGTTCTCATGAAACCCAAAACTCCCTGATGTACTGATAACCACTTACTTTTACTAATGCTCCAAAAAACACGTGGTGCTGACAAGAAGAGAGCCCCCTCAAAAACTACAAAACCCTGAAAAAGCCTTACAAAACTCTTTGCTAAGTCATGGGGTTTGGGGAGGTTTTGTGTGTGCCTAAAACACCAACCTGCTCACTTTGCACAGGGTAAGGACTCCCGTGCCCACAGTTACTGTCACACACCAACAGCTTTTCAGGCCTTGCTTGTGATGATTCCTGAAGGATTTTGTCCTCCGTTGTTTAAAGAGTTATTTGGAAGAAATTCCTCCCTGTGAGGGTGGAAAGGCCCTGGCACAAATTGCCCAGAGAAGCTGTGGCTGCCCCTGGATCCCTGGAAGTGTTCAAGGTCAGGTTGGATGGGGCTTGGAGCAACCCAGGCTAGTGGAAGGTGTCCCTGTCCATGGCAGGGCGTGGCACTGGGTGAGCTTTAATGTCCCTCCTGCCCAAATCATTCTATGATTCCGTGATTCCATTATTTGGTTGTTCTTTTAAGGCCACATAACAAAGGAATGGGAACATGAATTCTGAGATTGTAGCCTCAGCTCTGCTCAGGTCAGTCGTAGAATCCTTTGGAAGGTCAAACCCACTCCCTGACTCTGAAAGGGAAAAGAAATTCTTTCCTGACTTGCTGGTGTTTTGTGGGACTCAAATCACACAGTTCATTTTAGGATTTGAATGGTTCAGGTGAAGCAGGGACAAAGATCATGGCAGGGTTGTTTTTTTTTACCAAAGTGTTTTGGAACTGCAACACTGACACTGCAAAAGGGAAACCAGGAAAAAACATGTTTTGATATGTTTTACCTTCATCCTTTTACAAAGGCAGCTCTGTCCTTAAAACAGTCCCTTACGTCTCACTCCCTCCTAAGCTGATCTGTCACTGATTTTTGGGATACTAACCCATTTCCATGCTCTGGATCCAGGACACTAAAACTTCTGCAAATTCTAACAGATTCTGACTAATAGTTCTTATTCTAAAAAAGAGGGATCGTCAAACAGACTGAGTTATGAGCAACTGTTGTCAACAATTCATCCCATAAAATGAGCCACATAATAGCATTAATGCAGGAATAATTTAACTCACTGTGAGTATCACCTACAGAAATGCTGGGTACAAGGCATTTTAGATGTTTTATTCAAAGAACCTGTGAAATAAAAAAGTGATTAAAATAAAAGCACTCTTTAACTACCTGCCTGAGGGCTGTGTTGAACCAGCCCCTTTATAACGTTACAGCCCCTCAGGTTACAGAAAATGAGTAGAGGAAAAGCTGTTCTCAGGCTGTGGGTTAACAGCTCACCAGAAGCCCTTTGTTAAGCCTGTAATGTACCAAAACCCCAAAACCACTGCAGTGTGATAAACTCACCAGCCTCACACATGCCAGCGTTCTGCAGGTAGGTCCGGCAGCGCTCCTTGTGCTCCTCCAACGAGCTCCTCTGCTTGTAGCTCCTGCCACAAAACTCACACTTGTACGGCTTCTCCACTAGAAAATCAAATAATAAAGTAATTAAAATAACTACAAGAGACCACTAAAACACCCTCTCCTGATGTTCAGTACTTAGTTACCAACAGCCTACGTCCAGCTCATGGAGAATGCTTGAAATTCCTGTTAAGTTTAATCATCACAAATTCAGGGTGACATGAGGGTGAAACCACCAGACACAGAGTTCCTCCTCATCCCCTAAGCTCAGCACCAGAAAAGAAGAGGATTTAAATGAGACACTGTTCCCAGAGCCCTGCTGACAGCTTTCCTTGGAGTAGCTTCCCTAGGGAAGGCCGACAGTACCACTGCCAAACCAGGATTGTACAGAATTCTTCAAGGATTTCATGGAACTGATATCATTTCCAAAGGCATTTGTTGTAGAGAGAACAATGTTCCTAATTCATTTAAAATAAAGCAAACCTGTTTGAACCTCAAGACCCCCACACAGCCTTTCCCAGTGCCTCATACACAAGAACTGGAAATGCTTCTTAAATCATCTCACTACTGGTTTGGGAACAGACACCCTCTACAATTAGATATTGGGAAGGAATTCTTTGCTGTGAGGGTGGGCAGGCCCTGGCACAGCTTGCCCAGACAGCTGTGGCTGCCCCATCCCTGGAAGTGTCCAAGGCCAGGTTTTAGCATTGTGCTGGTGGGGGACAGTCACCACCACTCTGCTGGTTTTGATTAAATCAGAATCTCATTTATCCATGGCAGGTAAGCTGGTTTTTGACTTTGATTCTTTGTGAGGTTGGACTTTTCTCCTGTGCAGTGCAGTGCAGAGATAACATCTGTCATTTAGGATCAATGTATCCTTTCTGAGCCCTTATAGAACACAGGATGTACACAAATCCAAGGGCAAGCAAACCTGGCTCTGGCAGGACTGGGGGAACTAAGACCAGCTTTTACCTGGCTTGTTATTCAAGTCACCTCAGCTCTGTGCCTCCATTTCCCCACCTGTAAAATGGACAGAACACCCTACCAGGCTGGAGAAGAACCATCTGTGAGCATGCTAAGAGATTCAGATGAAAGGCACTACACCACAGAGAGGTGTCAGTTGGCAACAGAGTCGTGCTGCCCAGGATTATGCTCCTGGAGCTTTCCTCACAGCTCAGGATGGGATGGGAGGAAGTCCCAGCAAAGCAAGTCTCACACTCTCCTCAAGCTCAGAGCTTGCTGGCATAGCCAGCTCCACCCATCTGAAAATAAGCTGGCAACGTGGCAATGGGTCAAAGGTTGGACTCGATGGCCTGGGAGATCTTTTCCAACCTAAATGATTCTGTGAAAACACCATGGAGTTGTTTGTGCAAGGAGGGTTGGGGGCTGTGACACGGGTTCCCCTGTGCCGTCTCTCTGCACTAAGGGCAGAGCCACGTCCTGAGTGGGTTCCAGGAGCACAGTGAGTGGTCACTGCTCCGAGCTGACTCCTCAGCAGGCTGAGCAAACCTTGCTGACTCTCCTCTGCACACCGAGTGTCCCAGTGACACACACCTGAACCACGTGAAGTGCCTGTGAAGTCACTTACCAGAATGTGTCCTTAAGTGACCCGTAAGCGCATCCCTCCTCTGGCAGGCATAACTGCACAGGTGACACTTAAAAGGTTTTTCCCCTGTGTGTAGTTTAATGTGGCGGAGGAGGTTTCCCTTCTGAGTAAAGGAAGCTCCGCACTGATTACACTGGAATGGCCGTTCACCTTAAAATGACATACAGAAAAGGACATTTAATGGTTACGTGGGTATCAGGTTCTCCTCTGCCTTTTTGGAAGAGGAAAGAATGAGAGAGTGGATTGATTTCTTTCTATAGAAACACACACAGTGGGACTTCAGTGGGAGTGAGGTGCAGCTCTGGTGTCAGAGCTGCTTGTAACATATGTACGACTATGGAAAGCACTGCACAGTTCTTCCATGGAAAGAAGTGCTCTGGAGGAGGCTGATTCCAACAAGCCAGCAATTTTTAGAAGAAAAAGAAAGCCTTATCTTACTGCAGGTTGAAACTTAAGATGCTCATTGGTTTGTTGCCAAAGTATAGCACAGAGAGAAATACATACACAGACTGGAAATGGCAGCACAAAACCAAGCTCACTTGTGCTTTGTGCCTGAAATACTGACATCACTTAGTGCCTTTCATCCAAAATTCTTAAAACGCCTCACAAACAGGCTTTCAAAAACATTCAATCCCAATGAGAAGAAAGGTGGGCAAAGTGAGGCACAGAACAGTGGGTAACTTGCTAGAGATCACATGTGGCGTCAAGGACAGAACAAGAAAAGCCTGGTTTGGGGATCCTTTTTTAAAAGAACTTGTCTAGATTAAAAATTATTCTCCTTTCAGTACCCAGCTCTTACAAGAACAACATAGGGATATTTACCAGTGTGGCTACGCTTATGAACCATCAAGACATTGAGGCTAATGCAGGCTAATCCACAGATATCACAATTCATCTTTCCACTAGCTGGCCTGACGTGGTCATAGGAACCCGAGTGTCTCTCCAGTTTAATGCTCTCATAGTCATTATATTCTCTGGGGTAGGTGTAAGGCAGTTCAGATTCCTCCGGGTTTTCCATAGGCTCGGAATTTAAAGCACTCTCCTCTCTTTCACTGTATTCACCCTTCACTTTAATGACATCATCTGCAGGTAAAACAAAGCACAGGAGTGAAAAGATGCTCATCTTATGCACAGTGAAGTATCTTGGGAAAAATTGTACCAAAAATTATATAAAATTACATTATCCATTTCCTAAAAGTTTTACTGAAACACCCAAAGATGCAGAAATTAAGCTGAGACATGAAACTTCACTGTTTATGGACACTTGGTGAGATAATTCTTAAAAACATTGACCTGCCAGTTAATTACCTGTGATGGATAATTTCCTTCCACAAATTATGAAAGTATAACACAGTACAAACTTGTCCTGAAATTACAGGGAACTAGACAGGATTCAAAAGAAAACAATTATTCACACCATTCACAATTACTACTATTTCTACAGAACTCAGAATCTCAGGCTGCTCCTGTGAACCGAAAAGGATGGTTATATCTTGTAATTTTTATCTTCCTGTGGAACCTCTGGTGCTTGGAACACTCCTACGAAACATGTCTGATCAGTGTAAGACTCACAGTGCTCCCATGGGATAGGTTCTCATCAGTTAAACCTAATCAACAATCCTGATTTTCACTTGCAAATCACTGGTTTTATGCTTGGAGCAACCTGAGCTAGTGCGAGGTGTCCTGCCATGGCAGGGGTGGGATTGGGTGGACTTTAAGGTCCCTCCCTTCCCAAATCATTCCATGATTCTCTGGCAGGGACAGAGAATGGCTGAAACTGGAGTCATGCCTCAAGCTCCCGAGTGAAGACAAGCACCACGAGATGCACCACACGGCTTCCTGTTTGAAAGTCTTGCTCTCTGGCCACCTGCTCCTCCCTCCAGCCCAAGGTGAGACAGTTCAATCTGGCACTGAAACACTTGTCCTTTCTCCAAAGTACAGATCTGCTGAATATGTATTAGCTCTGGTTCTGAGTAATAAACCACATCAAATGCCAAGAACAAACAATGGGTGACAGCGAAAATGAGGTGGCGACATAAAAGCAGTCCCGAAAAAGAAAGATCTGGCAACCCAAACTTCCATGAAATCAAAAACTTCAACTATATTTTAGTGAGAAAATCAATCCTCTGTCCTGAATGACTGCACTAAGCATGGCCAACCTCTCTGACTTTGGGTTGAGGTAAAGTGAAAAGATGGGTGAGGATTTCTTCATCCTACACATAATCCTCTTGCAGGTGCCTCCTGCTGCCAACTTCACGTCCAAGGGTGCGAGGGTGATCCTGCTATCAAGATTCCTTCAAAATTAGTTTATACATCCATTTCCATCACTCCAAGGAAAAATGATTGCCAGTTGCTGACAGCAGCTTTCAGCACAATGTCTTTTCCAGGAGAAATAAAAAAAAAAAAAGCCTTTTTGATGGGATGGTTGGTTGTTTTTTTCCCTCTCAAAAGGAGGCAGTTCCAAAATAATTTGCTACATCCTGCCCAGCACAGTAAAAGGAAGTACCCAGTGCAGCTGCACCTTGTTGGTACTTTCAGAAACAATTTCAATTCCCACTTTCTACTCAACGTCTCACCTTTCGTCTGCGTCGCACGCGGTTGTGCAGCAGTGGAGGCCACGCCGTGACCTCCAACAGAGGCTCCTGCACCATTTTCTGCTGCTCCTCACCACAATTCTTGGCTCAGCCCCAGAGCTGTGCCAGGGTTTGTGTGGTATTGTGGGGTTTGGGCTCCCCCGTGGCCCATCCTGGCTGGTGCAAACTGGGCAAACCATCCTATGTGGCTTTTCCACCACTGTGGCCCCCAAAAAACATCACCATCACTCTGGCTGTCCAGGACATCCCACCTTGAGTGCTTTCACAGAGACATTAGCAGCACCTTCACAGAAAAATTCACCTTCTGATGACTGAGAACAGCAGAAGCCACAAGGGAAGAGACGTCTTTAGCCAAATATATGTTAGAAGGGTTGGAATTTTTCACCTGTTGTGGTTTAAGAGGCTGCTTTGCCTCCCTGACAGTCACGCTGGAGACAGCTTTGGTAAAAAACACTCTGAGGAAAAAATGGTTTGGTACAGGTCAGACTAAAATTAACCAAGTGGTTGCAGAGTCTGGAACCACCAAACTTCTTTTTCAGCCCTGACTTTTGCTCTGTACTGGCATGCACGGGGAATACCGTGGGATAAGGAGATTGGCAGCCATGTGGCAGGTTTGTATCTGTCACTTAAAAATCATATCAACCTATTTTAATGAGATCTGGGAGTTTCCAGGCTGGTTCACCTTAATCAAGAGGAAAGTGACTGTGACTTCATGTAGAAAAGGGAAATTTAACTGAGGGAAAACACAATTATCCCAAAAAACACTAACCAAGTTCCCACAGTGGAAAAAAGAAGTGCTGTCATCTCTTCTATTAGGAAAGCAAATAAGTTGTAAAAGAAATAACCCACTCCTGGTGTCCAAGCCAGGGAACTATTTTTCTCGAGGCAGTTCATGGAGTTAATATACACTGAGAAAAAAAAACTTCAGCTTTGACACAATAAAGTACCGGGGTGATGCGTTAAGGCTGATGCACATGGTTTCATTTCCTGGGGAGATGATTACGAGATGAAAGACATACTCCAGAGTAATATTTTTGTTTCACCTGAAACACTGTAAAAACAATGGGTTCTGGAAAAAATCCAAAATAAAGCTGCGGTGGCAACTTCAGACTGAGTCACCACCCAAACAGTGCTTGTGTGTGCTCTATAAAATCATAGAATCACAGAGGGTTTGGCTTGGAAGGACATTAAAGCTCTTCCAGTCCCACCCACTGCCACAGGCAGGGACACCTTCCACCAGCTCAGGTTGCTCCAAGCCCTTTCCAACCTGGCCCGGGACACTTGCAGGGATGGAGAAGCCACAGCTTCTCTGCCCAACCTGTGCCAGGGCCTGCCCACCCTCCCAGGGAAGAATCTCTTTTCTGCCTTCCTTGTGGGCCCCTTAAGATCCTGGAAGGTGCTCTGAGGTCTCCACACAACTTTCACTTCTCCAGGCTGAAAACACAGGAATATAAGGAGTCAAGAGCAACAAATAATCAGGGCAAGGTGGAGGGTTTCCTTAATCTTAGCTGTTTTCTCAAGGAGGAAGCTTCAGAAGGAAAATCCCCCAATTTCTCCATTTAATCCGAGACTTTGGCATCAAATACAGAGAAGGTAAGTTTTGTCCTGTTGTTAAGCAAAGTTTACCAGGAGCGCAGGAAAAGCACAAGGAATAAAACCCAGAAGCCATTAAAGACAACGCAGGAAAGGGTGATGTAGCTCAAGTGTTTTACAAGGAGCAGGGTCATAATCGTGAAACCTCAGCACATGCAAAAAGTCAACTGGGTAACAAAGAAACTTAATCATCTTAATGTGGCATTTTAATGATGCTGCTGATTTGCTGTGCCAATTCAGAGATAATGAGCCCCTAATGCTACAGATGTTCAACCAGACTAAAGGAAAAAAAAAAAAAAACAACGGAAAAAGAAAAGCTTTTCTTGTCTGCCATTTCCTAACTATCCAATTAAACAAATTGTGAAAGCATATAAATAGTTTACCAGGTTTTGACAGCTGTTAATGGGATTCAGATGCCGAGGAACAAGAAGGGAGTCAATACGGGGCATATTGGAGGGTTCTTGTGACTACCTGGGTTTGACAGGTATTAAGTGATGATTCATCACCAAACCCCACAGACACAGCATTGCTGCTCCTCTCCCAGGGGGAGATTCCTGCACCCAAACCAGCCCGAGACAGAGCAGACAACAGGGCGAGGCTGAAAAAGTCAGCGGAGTTTCCAAATTCAGGGCAGAATGCTGAATGTTTGTGAGAAACACCTCAGCGATAGAATCAGCACACTGCAGGGGAGGGTATGTCAGGAATTCAGAATTCCCATAGTCCTCAGTGAATAAAGAGAGGAGTACATCCCATAAAAGTGTAAACTGGAGTGAGGGGAAAGTAATTAAAAATTCAATGCTATACCTGAGTTTTTTTCCTTAAGCAACTAGAAGAAAACGATTACATGAATACACTGAAAATCTGGAGACTGCAAGTAAAGGGGAATTATAAACTGTGAAGTGACACAGTAGCAACATGAGAATTTTTTTCTTAATTGAGGCAACACAGTCAGAGATAAGGCAACTTTTCTGCATGTTTTTCATCTACCCCACTGCAGATATCCATCTAGGGAAGGGAAAGGAGCTCGAGCTTATTTGGCCCACCCTGGCTTTGTTTTTCCCCTGACTCCAGCACTCAGCTCCCTTTTTCCCAACAGCTTTTATGAGATCATTGTTTGCCAACAAAGGAAGGAGCAATCACCTCTCAGCAGTATCAACTTCCAGCCAGACAGCAGAGACAACAACCCCAACGAGGATGTGGTGACAATAAACACCCTCGGAGGGTGTGAACGCTGGACCTGTCCCACTCCTCGGATCTCTTTTTGTGTCACTACAGGCCAAAGCAGCACCAAAAATCCCAAATACAGCATTTATTACTTGGACATATTGGCTTTGAGTTTATTTTATCTTTGTGCCTCTTAGTATTTTCTTAGTCCTGTTGTTCAATATCCACTTTTGTAAAAAAACAAGTATCTATTTTGTTTAGATACCATATAAAGCAAACTTGAGTGGTAATTCCTCAATGACCCGGTGCAGAATGCACCTGGTGGAAATTTCACTTCTAAAAATAGGAGAGAAACTTTCATCATTCCCCTTTGTGGAGTGCAGGCTCGATGAAAAAGAGCCTCCTTGGTTTTATTGTGACTTGAAACAAAAATAGAAACAAATCAAATGGAAATGCAGCACTGAGAACTGGAAAGAAAATTGAAAAAAAAAAAAATCATCCAGGCATCATTTTGCAGGCGCTCAGATGTGTATTTTCTACTTCATTAATACCAGTGTCTATCATTAAAGCACAGTGTAATTTATCTGGTTGTACAATTAATTGCAAAATAACCCCCACCAAACAACACACGTCGTTTCCAAGCTCATGTGAGTCAGGAAACTTGAATTATGTAACAGATTCTTACAGCATCTTCTTTAATACAAGGGGTTTTCTAATCAAGATGAATATTGGTGTGTCAATGTATCATTTCAGACCCTTCTCTTACCAATTTCTGCCTCATAATACTCGAGTGGTTTTTAGAACTTTCATTCTAAAGGTTTCCAAAATATGTCACAGTTACATTAACAAAAGTAGGGATAAAGGAGAAATGTTGCCCAGAACTGAGCCTTCCCAAAGCTGGAGTTAAACAGGACAAGCTGCACAGCAACACTGGGCTGTGGTGTAGGGAAGGAAAGGCAATTTACCTACATTAAAATACATTTTCCTGGCACTACAAACAGAATTTGGGGGAGCAGAATGGGATTCCCTGGGACAATGGGACTGGTGGCTGAAAACTTAGGGTTAGTACTGTGCTGAAACTATCACGGGTTCTTATTTTTGCTATTTAATTTTTAAAAGTGTGACTAATATGCTGGTTTTCCTCAATTTTCTACATCCCCAGTGCTGGATGGGAGCACAGAGGGAATGTCATCCCACATCCCCAGGCCTGTAGGCCCCAGCTTTTCCAGCTCCAGTCCCAGAAGATATTTGTTTTATTTATGACACCTGTTAACATCATCCTTTCAGATATGAATATCTTTAAAGTGTCCCTCCTAAAAAATAGCACAGGAACAGATGAATCTTCACGAGCTCTTCCGTTACTGTTGTGATAACATCACCCAGAGCAAACAGAGCTAAAATTACAATTCCTGAAGTCCAGCAAGGCTGATACAATCACAACCGTTAAATCAGACTCCAATGAGACAGTTAATCAGAGAACATCTGGACCCAACAGTCAGACTGAGAGAGGCCACATGTTAAATTCAGATAATCGCTGGTATTACTTATATCAAGGGACCAATCACTAATGTGACCACTCAGGCACGGTCGACGCTGGTCAACTGAGCTTCAAATGAACTTCAAACCTGAGAAATTCAAAGTACAGTTTCATTTAACCTCTGTAAATTCACCTCTCAAAAGTCTTCCTGACAATGCAATATATTCTTGCAAGAAAAATGTCATATGGAGAGAAAACATGATGCAATATTATGAAGAATAGGGAAATCTGTGATAAGTATCCAAGAAATTTTAACACCTATAGATTGTAGACAGGAGTTTGGTTCAGATATTCTCAAAATCCTTGAAGTGCACTGGTTTGATTCAACTATAGAAAAAATTCCAGTAGTAAATAATCTTGCCTTGAATTTTAAATTAAACCTACATTCTCTCCTAACAGAGGTTCCTGTAATTAAATACTCATGGTTTACTTTTAGCCCTGACATCTGCTCTGTGTTCCCTTAGTAACAGTGATCTTCCAGCTCTTCCAGCCTAAGCCATCCCAGGATTCTGTGATTGGGATCTATAGAACGAATTCAATCAGGATTTGGCAGGTCAGGAACATCAACCACCAGCCCAGGAGCACCTGCAGCTCGCAGAGCCGCTCCTGGAGGTGGAGCTGCTGCACCAGGAGAGGAGTGTGGCAGGTGAGCGCAGCCACAGGAATAGAGGGAATGGAGCTCTGAATGAACAAAGTTCCCAACGCCCCGGCAGGGCAGGAGAAGGAACTGAAGCAGGAACAAGAACTGGAGCTCTGGAATGCAGCGTGGTGGGAAATGACACGTTGGAACCGCAGGGAAAGCAGGCATCGAGCACAGGTGGAAGTCAGTCAGCAATGAGACACAAGATCCATCAGTTCCAATGCTCAGGGAATTATTTGTGGTATTTTAGCAAAATTCTGACTCTTCTGGATTTATTTCTGCTTCCCTTTCCAGCAGCACAGAGTGAACCTGCCCCTTAAAATCACATTTGGTGCCAAATGAAGAGCCTGGTTTGGGGGCAAAACGTGACTCACCTCCACTAACTGATTTCCTTTCCACTGACCTGTATTTCTAAAAATGGATTATTTTCTACAACAACATGTGATTTGACTTCCCAGGGCCGTTTTCTTCATCTTCACTTGTTTCCTGTTGGGGAGGTGGAGAGGGACCACACAAGGTCATCTACCTTGGACTAGATTTTGATGCCAAAGGAATGAATATTTCTCTCACCTGCAATTTCAGGGAATGATTTTGTATGAATCCAAGATACACATTGCAGAACAAGTGAAGAAAAATGAAGTTTAAAAAGTTATGGGAAGGAGCCCATCGCCTATGGAATAACACTGCATGCAATCCTCCTTCCAGCCCTTGTCCTGTCTGAGAGCCTCCACTGACAGCCAGGACGTCTCAAAAGCAAATTCTATTTTCTAATCACTGTCATGGGCCAATTAGGACAAGAAATAGCTGCGCTTTCTGATTCTCTCCAGGCAGTTGGAGCGTCTGTGTCAGCCCTGGGTGCTCGGGATAGTCCAGGCTCTTGTCAGTCATTCCCAGGCTGTGGTGACACCACCGCAGGTGTTGATGTCACCGAACGGGCCGGGCAGCATTCCTGCCACTGATGGTGCAGTGGGAAGAGCTCAAACACAGCCAAGAGGGTCGTTTGGTGATAAGGAAAACACAACTTTCAGCCCCGCCAGAGCTCCCAGAGCAGCGGCCTCGGCCCAGACTCCCTGCTGGTTTAACACCACAGAAATCCCCTCGCAGTGAACTTCTGCTGATGTTGTGAGATAACCCCGAGTCCCATGAGCACCGGGGCTCGAGCTGGGCTTGGGAGATGTAATACTGTGATAAAAAACGGCACTTCCTTTGCAGGCAGATAAGTGCGTGTGCTTGCAGCACCGCTGGAGCCCGAGCGGGGCTCTGCCACCTCTCCTGCCTCATCCAGCCCTTCAACCGCCCCCCTCCCACACCTCGCTGCAGCACCAATTAACATCCATAAACCACAAATGTGGCTTTTATCTCTTTTTGGTTCACAACCATGAAAGCTCGCTGACATTCATAACACCCCAAAAGTTGTCTGCCTCAACAGCTGAGGGAATTAAGACATAATTAAACATTCGTGTTCGACTGTGACTCCCAGAGGAAAGAACGTGCCTTTTTTTAATTTAATTTTTAAATTAAAGATGCGTCAACTTTGGCCACCAAAGGTAACAGTGTTGGGGGCACAGAAAGAAACAGGGGAAATCAAGTGCTTCCCCCCCTCTCTGTCTCATTGCTCGTCTCTTTTCAGAGCAGACACAGGAAGCACCATGGGAACAGTGTATTTTTATGGTTGCAGGCAAGCGTACACCATGTGCACCACAGCGTGCAGCTTCCAGTCCCTTGAGGCAAGAAAAGGGGGTTTTGTTTCTTTTTTTCCCTTCTTCCCCATCAAGCTTTTAATTACCATTTTACTGTAGCCTTCTGCCTAATTGTTTGCCCGACACCGAGCCGAGCCATCCGAGCCATCGTCATCCTGAAAGGCCTTTTAACAGGGGAGAGGAATGGGGCAGGTTGAATGTTTTCCTGGAAGGGCATCTCACCTGGGTCAGGTAGGACACAGACATAATGAACAACATCAGATGGTGTTTGCACGTGCTCAGAGAAGTGCAAATATAGAACTGTTTGCCGAAGAAGTGAATTTTTGTCATACCAAATGAGCACCAGTGATGGTGTTTCAGCTCTACACATTAATTTGAGCTGGCTCCAACTTCTCGAAGCCTCAGAATAAATCCCCACAACATACTCACAGTGTCACCCATGAATAATGCAAGAGTCACAAGAACTTGTAGTCCAAGAAACTGGAAGATTCCCCCCACTCACTACGGCTGGCTGACGAGACATGGAAAAACCAGACAAAACTGTGCTGGAGAAAAGCATGTTCCAGACACACCAAGGCAGTGGGAAGCAGGTTATCAAGGCCTGATCTCTCGCCGTGAGTCAGCGGCCTCCTGTTCCCATGATGGCCTTCAGCAGATGGAACAAGCCCCGGGGGCACAGATCGTGGGGGGTTCAGCAGGGAAAGAGGAGAGGTTTCTGTGTCGCGGGCTGTCATCAGCCAGGAACTGGGAAGGTGCTGGAGTGGAATCGCTCACTCACAGGAGTGATTAACATTTATGAGAACCACATAAACATTTTTCATTATTTCTCTTTAGATTTGATATGTAATGAGGGGAATAGTGATCACATCAATGTGCCAAATAGCTATTTCTTTTTTTTTCTTCAACCAGCCAGACATTTCAGGTGTGGGCAGGACATAATCCTTTTCCAAAAAGCCGTCACTGATACCAAAGATATTTTTATTCTGCGATTCTGGAGAACACTATATATTTGTTTTTTAACGGGGTTAGTGATCCCCAAAAGATAACCCTCCCACCAGGGCTGCACTGTCAGAATGTGGTTTCATTTATAGAGCTCAGTAGTTATTGACCCATGAGGACTGCTCAGGACTAACAGAGCTATTGCCATACAGAGGGCACGACAAGAAAGCTGAGATTATTTGTGAATTTTAGTCTCCAACAGCAACTGAACCAGTGTTGTTGAGAGGAAATTTAAATACACCTACTGATATCTGCAGGGCTTGGAGTACCAGCACAGTGTGCTTAAATATTTAAGATTTATTGTGCTTCCGGTATCAGAATGACTGTAGAGAACAGTGTGTGAAGCACTGAAGCAAACACAATGTACATTTTATCTTGTGCCATTTTGCACTGAGATGCTGTAGGTACCTTCTTAGTGCCTCTATTCCTACAGTGAGAATCAAGAATAGGGCACTGTGGTACTGGAGGTTCATACTCACTTTATAATGAATGAGCTCTAATGGTAAGGGAGGCTGGTGGAGGAGAATGATGTTTTATTGATATTTATAGCATTGTCTTTGAGATGTAAATTTTCAGTATTTGCATTCCAGAGCAAATTGTAAAGAGACTTTTAGAGATCAGCAGCCATATAAAAAATGAATGATGTGTAAGAGCAATACTGATACAAACATCCTCTCCCAAATGTCTAAATTGTTCCTGACTTAAATGTAAGGAAAAGAGGGTCAGAGGCACAGGGCAACCAAGGAACAGGAAAAGGACTCTCTTCATGCTATGTCACTGTGTACAAGCTGTATGGACATGGCTCCTGGAACGGAAAGGTGGGGAGAAGCTACAGCAATTCCTCTCACATGGTCAGTACTGAGGGATTTGGGAAATAACCCCTGTCCTGGCTCCCTGCACCCACACCTCAGTGAGCAGGAGGATTGGAGGGCCAGGACACTGGGAAAGCAGAGGGAGAAGTGAGTTGGTGTGAGTGAAAACAGTGCAAGGGATAGACACATGGCTGGAACACGGCTGTGAATATTTTATGTGCCGTGGGATCTGAGAGACCAGCTGCCCTGCATGTAGAAAGGGCTCAAGTCTTCCATATTCTGTGGAAAAATCATAAACTTCTCTCTTTACTGTAAGTGGAGCAGAACTCACCTGCCCAAGGCAGGTTCTACATCACAGACATCTGTACTGAGCTACTCTGCACTGACTACAGAGTCAGCTGCTGTGGGTACATGAGGCTTTTCATCCTAATCCAGACACCCTAATTTGATCAGAAAATTGTGTGATGTCTTTCCATAAGCTGTCCAGAAAGGGCAGACACCAGTACACACCAGTACAATTCCAGACACAAGTGCTGTAGATTACCTGAGTCAGAGAGATGTCACCCTGCTCACAGATTCTTCATTTCGTGCATCACTCCCTCAAGAGTTTTATGTTGGTTTGTAATTTGTTAATCAATAGGAAACCTTGGGTTTTTTAATAATGAAAAAGTTTAACCTCTGCAGAAGTATCACATCTATGTTAGGGGGAACAACCAAAACCACTGTGCAACTAAAGCACACAACTCTTTAGTGATTCACTTTGTTCATGTGATATATAAACTCTGCCTCCAACTCCTACCCAAAGCCACACTTTGTCTGCACTGCCGTGGACCTGGGGCACGGGATGGCACCAGGACACTGGTCACACCATGTGTGCTCTCCCCAGGATGTGTCCCACATCTTCTACCAGGCACATTCCTGGCTGTGGCTGAGGCCTGGCACAGATGAACATGCTCAGCTCACTGGCAGGAATGGTTGTTACTGCTGTGATTTCAGAAGAAGAAACTCCGAGTCTCTTCCTCTAAATCTGTGTCATACGCGTGTAAAGCCCTGAACTCTGAGGGCTGTAAGACTGCCAAGTCCAGGAGCGTCTTCTGTTATCTTTTATCTGTAAATGAAGAGGCCCTGCTGGTTTCTAAAGACAGTATGTACTGTTTTACTATTTTATTCATCCCTGTGTGTTCTCTCAGAACTGTAGGAAGGGCTTATTGCTCAGATTCAACAATAAACATGGTAAACCCACCAAGCTCCTCTTCATCAACAGTTTACAGCACAGCATTACTACTACAGCTTTGAATTTTACAGGGCTGGGCTATCCTCTGAACGAGGTAACCTGTTCTTTCTTTCAAAAAAAATTAATAAATCACCAAGTTGGCTTTCAGGTATGAAAGAATTTAACAGCACTAATAAAAGTTGCAGTCCCAACACAGGATTTGTCTACTCAAACTGCTCTTAGGAATTTGTATGTTACCAGACACATTAAAAGCTCACCAGATGCACTTGCTTTTTTATCTTCCCATCCATATTTCATAGATCCTGTAAAACTGACCTTGGTAAAATGCATGAGAGGTTCCCTGATGGAAAACAGTTGCTCCTCCTTAGAGCATGTTGAAATGCTCCAAACAAATCACAGGCATGATCTCACAGCATAGTCAGATGAATAAAAAGACAAAATATAACAATTATTTTTCAGAATTCCAACTCCACTTTACCTCCTGCTTCTTCATTAGACTGATTGTGTTCCTTCAGATCTTCCACATTATCCATGCTTTCCATTTCCTGGGATTTGTTCAGATTGCAGTCTGTCAAATCCTCTTGTTCTGGTGAAAAAACCGAAAACCCACAAAAAAATCCAATAAGTATTTATGCTGCAAGAATATTTCCAGGTGATTCCCTCAAAGCATCTGCACATTCCCAGTACTGCTGACAGTGCCCACAATGGCAATGGATGCATTAGTTGCAATTTGGGAGGATGATTTTGGTTCCCAAAGTCCTACACAAACTCTTCACACACACCTTGAATTCATTTTCAGCTGTTGCTCAGATTTAACTGCTCTGGGGGTAGTTCTAAATCACAACAGTAATAAAATCCAGTATGTCTATATCTATCACAGGTGCTCTGACAAGTGCTGTGAGCAGGGAAGGAGAATCACATCTCCACTTTGTTCTTTTGGGCAAAATATTAATCATTCTGGCCCTAGGCCAGGGAGCTGCTCAAGCACATGTAATCAAAGCCTCTTTGAACCCACTTGCACTTCTCTGCTTATTTCACGTGTATTTTTAAATATCAGCATTATCAGAATTTCCTGCTGATCAGCATCCCAGAGATCCAGGCCTCTCTTCCTTGAAATAAAACCGTGTTCTTAATTATAGTGAAATCGATTTGGGTGAATTGGTTCAAATAAAGCCTCTTGCATTAGCCCATTATACAGACGAACTCCTTATTATACTATTTTCATAAATTTCCAATCAATATTTTGTTTGAAAAACTGTTTTCTTTCAACCATTCTGGGAATTTTTAAAGTTAACATAAACATTGCCAAATCGCTGGTAAAATTCTTAGCCTATTGAGAGCTGGACAATAAAAGTCCTCAATCCTTCTCAAGCTAACTATTACATTGGAGCTGAAAAGAGGGTTGAAATTTAGTTAACAGGAAAGCGAAACACTTATCCAGCTCACTCAGAAGGTTTGTTTTCATATTTTCAGAAGTGCAGTCAACCAAGAGAATCACATTATTCTTGCTTCCCTAATCAAAACTTTCAGCTTTCTCCTAAAAACATTTCCTTTCCTTCTATACAGTCTTTTTTCCCACTTTACTATAATTTTCCAATGTTATATTGAACTTTCCCAGTTTTATTTCAACTCTAGAATTCACTTTTTTGTCTTTAATGCCCATTTTGTATTTGTGACTGTTATTCAGTGTCCTGGGAATCTGAACAAGCTGCAATTCTTATATTTTTCTACATTTAAATGTAAAATTCTCAAGAGAGGGTGGAAGAACATAACTGAACAGCACAGTACCTGCAGCCAGGGGCTGTTCCTGAGGGTTACTGAGGTCCATCCCAGGCTGTGAATCTGCAAAAGACAGAAAAGCAGCTTGAGGTGTTTAATATTTAGAACAGCTCAAAACACAGTTGGTATAATTTTTTAAATTACCATTTTCTTGGCTAAAAGCAAGATTGAAAAAAAAACAAATTTCAAATAAATAAATACCAAATTAGTGTTACATTTCCCTGTACAACATCTTTATATCCTAAGTACTGGCTTGTGTCCAGAAAAGGCATTAAGTATGATTTTCTAACTTCAAAAAGTTATAGAACAGAGGAATTTATGCTTTGGATTTACTCATTGTGCACCCTGTGAGCACAGCACAGTGGTAGTAACTCTGTAGGAAACGAATTTCCCTAAAGCACAAAGATATTTTACATTCCTTTCCCAGTACAAAGGGAAACCCCTGTTATCTCCACAAGATCTACTTGGTTTTCATGGGAATGCAAGTCTAATTCCCATTGAGAAATTCTGATAGGGATCAAATGCCAGGCATTTCAAAAATACTTCAGAGGACTACCCATGTGGCCTGGTTTCCCAGAGGGCTCAGCAGTGCTCTGGTATTCCCATCTCCCACTCCAGTGCCCAAATTTAGGCTGGTGAGTTGAACAGGAGGCACAGCCCTGAGCTGTCCTGTTACATGTTCACTCACAGCCTCACTGCCTTGAGACTTCATTAGTCTGAGCTTGATTTTCTTAACAGACTCAGGGCTACCTGCTTCCGTCCTCCAGTCTTTCCTCTAGCTTTGTCTCCCCGTTATCTTTTACATGCTAGAAAAGGTTTTATCGTCTTTGAGCCTATAAAATAATAGCTCCTGGACTGGGAAAATTCCTTCCTGGCAGTTACATAACAGAAACACCCAGGCAGCGGGCATGAGGTGTTAACCACGGGTGACATTTACCCCATAATTATCTGTCTTTACCTCCTCTGCTTATGGAACATTTTTGTGGTCTCTGCAACGTCAGAATATAAAGCTCTGGTAACTTTACAGCGAAGCAGACTGGTATCAGATGAGGCTCTCCAAAAACTGCATGAATAGAGGGTGGGCTAAAGTGTGCAACAAAATAAAGGCCTTGTGTCATAAAGAGTCACTGAATTAAATGACAAAGAGTTCAAATATTTACTAAGTCCATATTTTTTAAACAAATAGAAAAGATCAGGGAACTCCGTAGTTACAGCCCTTAGTTTCTGTTTCGTTCCATCATGCCAGGAAAAATGAGGTGCAAAGAAGCAAACGAACCAGTTTATATTGCAAATAGTGATGAGGAAACACCAGTAAATTTCAGATACAGAAACAAAATTGTCTCTACTATGGATTTTAACTTTACACTGTGATAATAGCTCAGAGAAGCTGTGGCTGCTCCATCCCTGGAAGTGTCCAAGGCTGGGCTGGACACAGCTTGGAGCAACCTGGGCTAGCGGAAGGTGTCCCTGCCCATGCAGGGAGTGGAACTGAATGAGCTTTAAGGTCATTCTCAACGCAAACCATTCCACAGTTCTACGAATATAAACACTTAAATTACACAAAGTCTTGTAATTGTGCACATAATTAAACTTTGGGCAAGACAATGAAATCCCCATTATTCTGCAACACTTGATTTCAGTTTTAATTGCATTCAGAAACCCTGGGCAGTTGCTCCATTTGGGTGCTCAGGGTCAAAGCCCCAGGATGGAGCTCCAAGGTGCTGCTGTGGCTTGGAACCTTGGCAGCAATTCTGCCCTCTCCTGGGCTCCCAGGAGGTCTTGGAAGGAAGAACTGGAACCCCTACCTGGCTGCTTCAATTCTGATAATTCTGCATATATTCCTGAAGATCCATATCTTGTGAGAAACCATTGGATTTCCCCGATATTCCCTGCAGGTACAGGGCAACTTGCTAGAGAACAACACTGCCTGAGCGTGGTGAGGGCCGAGCAGGACCTGCTCAGCCTCCTCAGACCCTCATCTTCCCCAGAGATGGTCTCTGCAGATCTATCCATACTTTGTTGGGCACAACAGGCTCCTGTCCATGATGGGCAGGACAACCCTTCGGAAGAGATAAGAACAACGACACACCATAGAATGTTTCTCTTCTTGGTTGAGAAACATCCTGGTCTTTGTCTCACTTGCAAGACTCCAACCTCCCCTCATCAGCAGCTGATTTCTTTACAAAATCAGACTCCAGCAGCTTCTTACAGCCCTAGTGGTCTCTCAATATTTAACCTCAGGTCTCTTTCCTGAGTATTTTAAGCCAGATCCTGTGTCAGAGAGGAAGGTCTAGGAAGATTCCTGACTCTGTACGAACAAGACCATTTTTCTCCCCAATGTTCAGAAAAGCACGAGGCAGGAAATCACTTACAGAACACGTTTGTCTTTCCAAGCTTCAAAGAGCTCCACTGGCTGGGGTGCATGGGAAGGGGACGCCCGTCTCTGTGCACTGCAGCTGAGGCACAAAGTTCTTCACAAAGCAGAAGTAAAATTCATGTGCTTTCGAAACCAATCCTTGGCCATCCTGTGTTCTACACCAACAGCCAAAGGGAGCCAAAATATTCAAATAGCTTGCTAAAAAAAGACCTATGGCATTTTAATATGTAACACTGTTCTTGCTTTCTCCTGGTATCTGACCAAAATACCCTACCTGAATTTTAACGGCCCAAAAATGGATATTTTTCAAATCAATGGTAACCCTTCTAATCCTCAATACAACTGTAGCCAACAGAGATGTATGTCTTGAGTTATAATTTTACTTCTTAAGCACCATGCAATGTTTGAAAAGACACTCATACTGTAGCATAAGACCTTCTAAATCCAGCAGAATAAGTCAGTGACTCCACACAGAACATCCTGAACTACTGAATATCCTGAGCTGGAAGAGACCTGCTAGGATCATGGAAGCCCAACTGCTCATCCAACATATTGATCTCAGCCCAGCACCTGGAGCTGAGGGCAGTCCTTTTGATAGGCACAAAAACAAACCAGCCATGGAGAGACACAACCAAGTTAACAGCAAATTCTGGCTCAAACACCTACTCTGAGCAGGGACCATGTCCTGCTCCATGCCCACACTGAGCCTTCTCACACTGGGCATGGAAAATCCAGGACAGCAGTGCCAATTCCCCACTGATTCCAGGGAACTGAGATTTTCCCTTGACAGTTACAGTATCCGGGGATAATGATACCGTATCGAGGGGTAGCACCCTTTAACACTGTTGCACTGACTTCATCCCCAATGTAACACCCTCAGGCACATTAATGGCTCCTCATCCTCCTCACACAACCAAAACTTGAAGGATTATTCCCATGTTCACTTGGAGCACGCAAGAAATAAGAACGCCAAAGAAGAGACTTCTTTGGTAACCCCAGTTGTAGTGAAACCTTATTATTTTCTAATCACAGACTATTCCCATGTACTTCACAAGTTTTCTCTCCCAAAAAGACGGTGATCCTGATTTGATCAAGAAAACGAGGCTGCATTTTTAAGTTCCAAACTGTCCTCAGATCCATTCTTTCAAAGCATTAGCTACATCTCTTAAGCAGCGACAGATAGTCTCAATTCAGTCAGATTCAATGAGTGATTATTTACACACAAGCAGTGAGAAAACCTTTAGCAAAGGAAAATGCATTTTTAAGTAGGCAACTGCAGCCAACTTGAAATAACCAAACTCCTCAAGTCATTGAGACAGAGCAGAATCTAAACTCTAGACCTTAAAGCACTGAGTAAGAATCTCCACCTCTGAAATAAGAAACCAAGTGATGCTTTGCAAAGCTTCTTTGCCAGGCTTGTTAAAAACACAAGAAATGTTGCTTTTCTTTGAAAGGGAATTATTCTGCCCCCCTAGACTAACTCCCAGATTGGTTTTTGCTGGCTCTGAACATGATGGGCATGTTTTACAGGTGAAAAGGAACCAACACACCCCTGAATTCATTAAAACCCAGAATATGAACAGCAGGTAAAGCGGGCCCTAAACCCCAGCTTTATCACACGCATTTGTGATTTCTCTGAAATCAAACAGAGAGGGGGCAAACAGCCCGGTTCGTTTCCTGCTCAGTTGCTACACGCGATTCCATTTCTCCTCCAGAGCCCGCGATCTACTCGCAGCGAGCTCCGAGGAAGCGGCTGGAAGTCCCCGGGCGGTGGAGCCGCTGCGGGCCCCGCTGCGGGCGGGGGGTGCGGGGGAAGAGCGGGGTCGTTTCTCACCTTCCATGCTCCGGTCGCGGCTCCCGGCTCCACCTGCCCGCCCGGGCTCGGGACTGCCGGCGGAGCGCCCCGGCCTCGCCTCCCGCCCCGCACGGTGACATCCGGCCCGGCGCTCGGCGGGCGGAGAGCGGCGCCGGGCGGCGGAGACAGCACCCGACCCGTGCCCAGTTCTGCTGCTGGTGCTCTCCCCAGCCCCTCGGCACAGGGGGATGAGGGCACAGAGACTGTTTTAGGGGGTTAGGGGAGCCCCCAGACGGACAGGGGGGGCTCCCCTAACCCCTTTTTCTATAGGACAAAGGGCTTCAGAGCCCGCAGAGCATCCCCAGAACAGGCACACCTCGGACTGTATGTTAAAGTGGCTAAGAGTGAATAAAATTTAGGTTAAGTCAGCTGTTTTTCTTAACAAGACAGCACTGTTATTTAGCAGGAAATCAAGGTACAAAGTCCTTTAATTAAATAAAGCTAAGGTGAATTTCGAAGTCCTTAGGAAACTGTTACATGATTATTTTTGTGCATTTAGTACAGATTGCAAAAGGAGGCTCACTGCACAGCGGGCCTGGGTGGGGCTTTGAGTGACCTGACCCGATGCAGGATGTCCCTGCTGTGGCAGGGGGTGGCACCAGTTGACATTTAAAAGCCCCCTCCGACCTAAACCTCATTAAGGAAGTGGCAAATGCAATTGGGGTCTGAGCTTGGATGTAAGTCCAAAGGCAGTGACTTTGAATTACCACATCTCAGGTGTGGGATAACAGCATGGAAACACGATTCTCCTACTCACTTCCTGCGTGGTGCCACTGACTCCTTCTGAAACTGCTGCTTTTCCATTACTTGGAAAAAGATTCTAGAAATAAAATGTTAAAAAAAAAAAAATTAAAAAAAAGGTATGTGAGATAACCATCTCCAATTCCCTGCTATTCCAGACAACCTCTGTATCCTCCTTCCAAAGCCATTTAATAATTATGAAGGTTTCCTGCTCCTATGAGCTCTAAGGAAGCCCTGAGACCACTGTGTGACAATTGAAAACCTCTGGTTTCCATCACAGGATTTTACATGGCCATTTTCTCTTACTGACAAATTGGTTCTCCAAATTAAATCTTCACTTTCCCCCACATTTACCATCAGATAATCACTTGTGTCTTCTCTCTGTTTTTATTATAAGGGCAGAAATCAAATGAGCCTGGTTTTGTCAGCCTATAAAAATGCCCCTGTGCTGACTGTGCTATTTCTTCATGTGATCTCAGCTTTGGAACACTCGCCTTAAACATCAGAGACAGAACTTGTGCTCTACAGCCCAGGTAACTCCTCTCCAGAGCCCTGCACAGGTCCTTCACCTGACTCTGTACTTCTGGAAGACTCTCTACATATTTCCTAGGATAAAATATTCACCTTTTTAGTATCTACTCACACCATGATCAAGGTTATGTCAGATTTTTCCCTCTTCTAAAATTTCCTACTGATAGAGCTTCTATTAACAAGAAACTCCAGTAATCCAAACATAAATACCAAATTCACATTTTGTCCTATTAAATCCTCCCCCTGATACTTCTTGTTCTTAAAACTAACCAACCTTTTCCCCCCCGAGCTTGCAAATCAAGAATGACAATTTATCAATTAGAAATATTATAGATTTGAAAATAAATGAGTCATTTGGCTAAAGATACAGACTAAGAGTTCATAAAGATTCAAAACTGCAGCCAAAGGTTTACTATAAAGATATTATTTTATAATAATTAACAAGCTGGGGACTGATGGCCTCTGCAGGAAAGGAGCTATAAACATCCTTAGGAACTGAGGCTGTTCAGGCTGAAAAATGACTCGTTTTTAGCAGACACGTTAAAAACTGAATCATTTTGCCCGCACGACACCAGCACAAAATGTTCACTTTGAGTAAAACTGAGAACATTCAGCACATGGGAACGCAGGATTGTCTGAGGTGGTCCCAGTTCTGACCTGCCCAGCAGCTCAAGGACATTAAAAATGAAAACCATGACATAGTTCTTACACCTTAACCGACCACTTGAGTTAATTTCTTGGTCTAAGGAAGAAAAAGGTTTGAGTAAAAATGTTTTCCATCAATAATCTGATACCTTCATTTTCACACTTTTTTTAAAATTTGTTACCAAATTTTTCTGCTCTTTATTAAAGGAACTCATAACTTATGTGCTTTTTTCGCATGGAAGCATTGAGTTAAAACTTTTACAGCTCCCTACAAAAATAACTCTCATTCCTGTGTTGGTTGGTTCCATATTTGCTATGCAAATCCCATGACATCATTTTTGGACACTAGCATGGTTTGGGGGCATAAATATGATTAAGCTACTTGTGATAAATATAATTATCTAGTTACCAGAGGCTTGGCCACCCTTCCTGATCCGCAGTGTGTGGGAATATCAGATGTGGTCAAATGCAAGGACTCTCCTCTCCCTCTCAGGTTCTTGAGTGTTTTTGTACCACTTGCACTAGAAACAAAATATTTACACTTTTAAGAGTTTCAAAGTCATTGGTAAGTTTTCCAAAACATGTAACTGACTTGAAGGTAATACCGTGGCATTTGCCTTTATTTTTCTAGCCAACAGGACATGGCTGGCACCCACTTTCAGCCACAGCAAGTGGCAAAATCTTGGAAACCCAGAAGGGTTTGGGTTGGAAGGACTTTAAAGCCCATCCAGACCCATGGGCAGGGACACCTTCCACTATCCCAGGTTGTTCCAAGCCCTCTCCAACCTGATCTTGGACACTTCCAGGGATGGGGCAGCTTCTCTGCCAAACCTATACCAGGACGTCTCATCACAGGGACAAATTCCTTCCCAATATCCAATAAAACCCTCCCCTTTTCCATCTAAACCTATCCCCCTTGTCCTATCGCTCCAAGCTTTCACCACAAATACCTCCCTGCAGCTCCCTCGGAGCCCTTTGGGGTGCAGAAAGGGATGTTTTTTCGGTGTTAAAAGCCGAAAAGCAGCGTTCCACAATGACTCACTGCAGAAACCTGCAGCTGGAGAACACCCCACATCCTCAGGAGGGGAAGCCGCAGGATGTGCCCTGCTCTTACTTTCAGTCTTTCTCACAGCAAGTGGCAAAATCACAGAATGCCAGGCCCCTTTGGGTTGGAAAGAGGCCTTAGAGATGACCCACACCCCAAAATGGGCAGGGACAGCTTTCACAACCGGCAGGCACAGCCATGACCGAGCCTATTCCCCCCTCCCACCCCATAGATGGAAAAAAACCCCAATTTAGCCTCAAAACCGAGGCTCAATACGCACTGTGCGAGCGATGTGGGGGCTGAGGGGGACGACCACGGCGGCCGCCCTTCACCGCCAAGCGGCCCGAAACAGAGCCAAAACACCCCCCAAAAACCAACAAAACACGCGTGGCGGGCCGGTGAGGGGCAGGAGGGTGTTTTAAACACGCTTTTCACCGCACCAAACGCGGCCGAGGGGGCAGCGAGGGGACAGCGAGGGGACAGCGCCCCCCCCTCCCCTTCCCGCCCTCAGCCGTGAGGGGAGCGAAAAGGGCGGGAAGCGGCGCGCGGGGCGGGGGGGG
>JAWWEW010000077.1:1834491-1850356 GCA_035583185.1 Anabacerthia variegaticeps
CGTTGGTCGTGAGGGGCGGCCCCGACATGGCGGCGGGCCCAGGGGGCGAGGCGGGCCCCGCCGGCAGGACACGCTGCCCCCCGGCCGCGCTGCTGGCCCTGGCGGCCGTGGCGGGATGGGGTGCGTGGGTATAAAGGCTGGGGGGAAAGAGGGGGTGGTGGGGAAGCGGCTGTGGGGAGTGGGAAGGGGCCCGCTGTAAGGGGGGGGGTGCCGTAGAACTTTGCCTCAGAGCGGGTGATGGAGACCCTTTGGAGGGGTAGGGTGGGGTCCTGTGTTACCTCAGTGGTGGGTCCCGTTCTTCTGTGGGGGACAAGTGTCCCCATCCCAGAACCTTCCCTCAGAGTGGGCAATGAAGCCCTCATAGAGGGGAAGGGGAGATGAAGCCCCCTTAGAGGTGATGGGATGGGCTCCAGTGACACCCCAATGGTGGGTCCCATTCTTCTGTGGGGGACAAGTGTCCCCATCCCAGAATCTTCCCTCAGAGTGGGCAATGGAGCCCCCATAGAGGTGATGGGGTGGGCCCAATTGTGGGTCCTGTTCTTCTGTGGGGGACAAATGTCACCCTTCCAGAATCTTCCCTCAGATTGGATGGTGAAGCCCCCATAGGGGGGACAGGGAGATGAAAACCCCATAGAGGTGATGGTGTGGGCTCCAGTGACACCCCAATGGTGGGTCCCATTCTTCTGTGGGGGACAAGTGTCCCCCTTCCAGAACTTTCCCTCATCGTGGGCGATGAACCCCCTTAGACAGGACAGGAGATGAAGCCCCTTGTAGAGGGAATGGGGAGGTGAAGCCCCCTTAGAGGGAACAGGGTGGGCTCCAGTGACACCCCACTGCCCTCAGAAACCCAGCCCTGGGACACAACAGTGGCGGGGCCATCCCAATGTGCCCATGGCCTGTAAAAAAATAAAAAAATCAACCAAACCAACCAAACCCAACCCAAATTCCAACAATTTTCACCCCTTCTGGGGGGTCTCATCATAGAAACCCTTGTGCTGGACACGTGTGTGGTGTTTCCCAAAAGTAAAGCCTCAGAGATTCCTGCAGCCTCAACACCCTCCATGGTCACCCTGTCTTGTGTTTCCTCAGGGTCACTTGGCTTTACAGTCAGATTTTATAACTATTTCCGTTGGGTTTTGTAAAGAGGAAAGCTCAGCTGGTCTGGAAACCAGTACAGCCAGGCAGGTTTGCAACCTGGGCACTGAAACAACAAAAAAATAGCAAGTCAAAAACATGGGCTCCTGCTTGTTGCTAAGAAAAAAAAGCATAGGAGAAAAGGAAAAGTAAGACAAAAGAAACAAAACAAGAAAAAAAACCCCTCCAGCATGAAATAAATGAGTAACAATCACATTTGGATTGCTCTCTAATATTCCAATTCCTTTTCCCTACAGTGAGAGCAGAACCGAAGAAAGAGGAACTTTCTATAGATTTAATTGGAAAGAATGAAATTTATGGTGATACCAGTCATGAAGGTAAACTTGTCCTTTTTTATATCTATATTTAGTTTTTGCTGGAATTTGGAGTTTTAAGCACAGAGATCATTATGTGACATCAGTGGAAGTGACACAACCTCAAATGCACAGTAACAAGAGAAAGTGGATGGGGATGGAAATACATTTGTCCCACAGTGCTGCTAGAAGCATAGAAGAAAATGTAACATATAATGAAAATTTAACACCTAAATGAGGGTCCTTCTCAAAAATCTGGTGCTTTTTGTGCCCCTGCACCACGGTTTGTGTGTAGGACATGAGTGCCTCCTCTGCACAGTCAGCACCAGCCACACTGTGGACAGTTCCAGGATATTAATTAAGAACAAATGGAGGTGAAAAATTAACCTTACACTTTTCAAGTCCAAACAGGAAGAATAAACTCTAAACACATTTCTAAAAAGAGTATTTTGGTGATTTCACTCAATGTCAGCATTCCACACTTTACCTTTTTCTGTGTTGCAGTGAACGTGTACGTTAAGGTGTTCACAAACAGCCCTTTCTTGGTCTGTATGGATTTAGGTCTTTCTCAAGAAAAAATAATAGATCCCAAGTATTTGTGGACTGGTCCAGATGGAAGAGCTTTAGAAGGTTAGTCCCTTTGTTCAGACTAAAAAATCACGTATTTTCCTTGTTTCTATTCACACCACCCTGCAATAGGAGATGGGTCCAAATAGTGCCTTGGCCCTTTGTCAGATTTTCCCCATAAGCCTTGACATGAAATGTTCTAAATGCATCAGAAAATGAACTTTTCCAGTAATCTAATATTTCTGTTTTAGGGCAAAGGTATGCAAATGTGACAGAGACAGGGAAGCTGGTGGTGATGGGTTTCAGGGAGTCAATGTCTGGTGCCTACACTTGCACTCTGTCCCACAAAATCATCGAAACCACGACACAAAAAGAAACAGAAATTCTTGAGGCCTATAAATTCATGGTTTATGGTAAGATTCCTAAGTTAGGAGTAAGCACACAGCCTTGGGTTGGTGGGTTTGTGAAGTGCATGTGTACTGCAAGGGTTGATTATTAAAAAAAAAATAAAAAGTTAAAATTTTATCCCAGAATATAAAATAAAAGTTTTATACTTATACCCACACGCACTCTCTCACAGATTTGGAGAAAGTTTAAAATTATTGCTACCAAGAAGATACGGCAATAAAATAATATTTATCCTTAAAAGAACAGAATTAACTAGGAGAATTCCAGGGCTATCCAAGATCTGGAAAGGAAGCTCATATTTCCCATGGGAGAGAGCACCAAACTGAGGTGGAATCACCTCTCTGGCCCTGCTGCTTGAGCTGCACTCCAGCCTCCTTCCACCACTTGTAACCACTGTTCACCAACATCACTTCCCTACTCACAACATAAGAACCCAAAAATGCTGGAGAAACACTCATTTTTTAACTATTTCTTTTTAAATTTACTTCTACACCATAAATGCATAGAATTGGCACAATCCCAGCTCTTTTCAGACATACGACTTTGCAGACATGCTGGTTCTGTGTCATTTTACTATTTACCTCCTTTTTTTGATTTAACATTTGGGAACACAGTCTGCAATAAGCACATAGATTGTGCATATTTCAAACTAAAATGTCTCTTACTACGGAGTCAGCTCTGGCAAGGATGAAATTGTTCTGTCATCGCTAATGACTAGGCTTTATTTATTTACTTTTGAATAGGAGCCGTTTTTCAGCCACAGGGAACTCCAGTAATCTGAGATTCAGCCTGTGATTACACCCAGAACTCACACCCAAACGTTTCCTCCCAGCCTACAGGGAAGCCGACCACGCCTACCAGGTGTTTGTTCGCTTCAGCACAAGGCACTGCACGCTGCAAAGCAACGGCTTGTTTTTTGAGACATTAAAGAAAATCCTCAACAGCACCATCTCCCACCTCACCTGTCACATCACAGAGTCATCCTACAAGTGCCACTCCATCAGGACACCAAAGGAGGGCCTCCAGCACGAGCTCTTTGTTAATTTTAAAGGTAACCAATTTCACTCCTTGCTTGGAAGGGATCATTTATTTTCATAAACAACCCACATCTGAGATACAGCAGAGCCAGGAACACTTCTGAAAGTTGTTCCTTCTTTTTTTTCGGAGTGCCTGCATTCTTTTTCGTTACCCACAGATGGAGCTAAAACGCAGTTTTTATGTTAAATTTGTAGTGGTGTACTTACAAACTTCGCAAGAAAGGTTATTTCTGAGGTGTGCAGCTGGAGAGGATTGTTGGAAGGAGACAGCCTATAAGATGCCATGATTTGTTCCCCTAAGGTCACTTTAAAGTGGTCATATTTGGTTTTCATCGTTTGATTTCTAGTAAGTCTGGAATCACCAGGAAACTGCACAGAGTGAAAGCAAGAGCCTCACAGCTCCCTCCTGGCAATACCGAGGTGGTTTAACCTTGCAGACAGGTTAAATCAGTCCTGATTTAGAGGTGGTTTCTCACTGAGCAAAGGAAGTTGTGCCTTTGTGCTCTGATCACATTCTTCCCTGTACCCGTTCTCATCATGGACCATCCAACAGGTTATGGAACAGTTTTGTGGCCATTTCCCTGCCCCCAGTAAAGTCAAGAAACTTCCAGAACAAACCAAGGACCCAAAGATTTTAAGTTCACATAAAATTTCAGCCCCTTCTGGAACTTGAGGGTACTATGTGAGAATTTAGTTCCATTTTCTCAGCTTATTTTTCCCCCCTTAGTTGTATATTGGTTGACCTCTGTCTCTTACTGAAACAAAGCAAGGGACTGGGTAGAATCCACCAGGTCCTAATCTAGCTTTTCCCCTATTTACATGTGGTTTTTTGCCCCCAACTCCCACAGTTGATCCGTTTGCACCAGGATGGGAAGAAGTTTGCCACAAGGTTCCTTATGACTGTGAAGATGAAACAAACAAGAGAGTCCAACAGGTTCTGTGTCAGCCACCTCCTGTCTTCTCTGCCTCTGTAACACCCAGCTCTGCCTTAGCTCCTGCAGATGTGACTGGTAGTAATCCACCTTCACCCACATTCTGTGGGGTTAATATTGTAAATGAGGGTTCATGGATCTCAAAAATTCCATCCAGCATAGAAAATGGGTTTAAAAGTTAAATTGATACAAATCATTGAAAAAAGAACGAGTTAGAAAAACCCCTCCTTACTTCCTTTATATTTACTCCTAATAAAGAGTGATAAACACTACAATTTATAATAATATAATGAATTTCCAGTTCTCTAAACTAAATCTTTAAGATTTGGTCAATGAAATGCAATTTAAAGTAAGTCTACCATAGCCAGCTTCTAAAATCTATTCTCTGTGGCTTGTAACTATTAAATCCCAGGATCAGCTCCTATCCTGGGTCTGATTCCAGGCCCCCAGAAACCAAGGAAGGCTCCCAGTTAAGGTGACAAGTCAGTGTGTGCAAACCAGGACTACAAAGTATTTACTGACACTTTTAAATCATTAAATTAAAACTCAGAACAACCATATTTTCACTCTCCCAACATTCCTGAATTTCAGGCAGCAGAACGAATCCAAAACTTTTTCCAGCAGCTGAGGTACATTCTGACCCACGAGGCTGAGGCTGTTCCTACAATACAGTACGTGGAAAACAGTTTCTCCATGACTCCCATCGACAGCTGCCGACCAGGTTTTGGGAAGAACCATCACACCCACCAGAACTGCGCCAGCTGCTGCGGTAAATACGAGATACAGCGGGTTAAAAATAGCTCCTTGATTTAAACAGAGATGATTAGTGCTGGTCACAGAGCTCTGGGGAGGATTTGGGAAATATTGGGGTCAAAAGCAAGGATATTTCTGTTCATCCTTTGGGAAGACACTCGCACTGGGGATGTAGAATAATGATAGGGACAGGAAATGAGCTGGTGGAGCGTGTCAGTGAGCTCACAGGTGTAATTGCATTTACAGGCAAAGTAGAAGCAGTGAAGTGGGTTTCTTCCCTTTCCAGGTCACTGGCAAGTGGCTATCCTCAGGATCCAGAGCACATAAGAAACAATTCCCTTCATGGAAGCGCTGCTAGAAAACTCCCTGCTGTGTTTTAAAGTTCTTTTGCAGCACCTGAGGCAGGTTGTGAAGTTGTGGGGGATTTAACGAGAGGCTCGGGGAGCTTGGGAAGGGTAGGACCTCACACAGGGCATTGGAAAAGCTCATGGGGGTGTCTGACAGCCCCCCAGGACAGGGGGAGCTGGCTGGAACCCCAGCTCTGTTCTCTCCACAGTGGTTTGTGGTCCTGGAACTTACAGTCCCAACAACGAGGTGACGTGTAGGACCTGTGCGAGCCCTCGAGTCAGAGAGTATGGAGCAAAATCCTGCTATTAAACTGACAGACTGGAAAACCAAGGAGCAGCTGTGAAACACTTCTTGGTGCTGTGGTGTTCTTTTCATTTTAGCTGCCAGTTGTGGAATCCTCTGTTCCTTTTGGAAAAGAACATCCTCATTCATGCACCCCTAGATTTTCTGCATTCAGGGACCCCTTAGACTGAAAAAAAATGCTGCATAAAACACATTCATGCAAGGAAAAGTAATTAAATGGGGAAAACCAAGAAGTTTGTCACATGGCTTAGTGCAGGGTCTGTTTCTTGGTGGTGACACCAGACACGCCACAGCTTTGTGCTGCTCAGGGAACACAAAGGAGCTATGAACAATTCCAGGCAGGATGGCAGGTGGTTGTGGTGGAGTTATGTGCCACACTGGCATATGCCAAAATCTCCATGAGCAGATATTAACAGAAGTATTTAGTCTTTGATATTTAAAAGCATTAAGTTCCCTCCCCCTTGTTTTCCCACGTTTCTTTCTCTGTTTCTGAAATACTCCAGCTGGGACACCAGAGTGGAAAGGGAAATCGAGTCTGAGACAAGAGAGAGGGTGAGTAACAAGTTACAAAGCCCAGACACCAAGAGAATTAAGGACCAGGTTATGGTTCTCCCCTCATCCACTGCTCCCCAGAAAGAAGAGAGAACATCCCAGATGGAAGCAGAGTCTGTGGAGCCTCTTCCACCTCCTCCTGCTGCTGCTTCATCCTCCCCTTGAGCTGCAGCAGATCCTCGGCAGGGCCCGCTGGCCCCAGGTGCTGCCGGAGCAGATGATCCTCTTACACCAGCTGTGAATTCCTGATGGGTTCACCGGATGACACGCATTGCCAAAGCACTGAGCTAATGGGAACGTTTTCTTCCCAGAAAAGCCTCCCCCTGTCAGCTCTGGAAGGTTAACGGCTGGATTTGCAGCGATCCATCACCCTGCTCATGGAGCACTGGGAGGAAAGGTTGTCTGACCAATATCATGAGCTTCACAAGTTGCTCCAGCTGCTCCCCTGCCCAGGCCTTGGAGCTCACTGGAGCATCTGGGCCTCCCACAGTGGAGTTCCCAGAACATGAGCTTTTAGATCTTCCTTTTAAGTGGTTCCCTGTAGGAGTTTCTACCTTCCAGATTCACTTTGTCGAGGGACACCAGAGAACTCTCACCCTTCACACACAAAGCCATGGAAATCCAAGCCCAACTTCCCAGCATGAAGCCATTCCTTCTGTTTTTACCACAAAGCAGGACTAAGCCAAGCAAAAGAAGCACCTCCCACTCAACACCCCCAACTTCTTACGGCATCTCTAAATCCCTTGGTGGGTATTCACCCAAAAATCCACCCAGTTCAACCCACTTTAACTTATCCACTCCGACAGGAACGCAGCAGGAGACGGCACAGGCACAGACCCCGCTCCGAGCTTTTCAGAGTCATTACTTATTAAATACCGAGGAATAAAGTGAGCTGTAACAAGCTTTTCCTCTGCCCTTAGGCTGATTATCCTCGCTGCCAACTGGACACCGTGCACGGCTCAGGCTGGCACAGATGAAGCAGCTACTGCTGCCCCAGACTCTTGGCCCATTTCAGCACAGAGGAAATGCCACATGCATCAGTTATGAGGGGAAAAAAAGCAGTAAGGAGGAGCTAAGTGCCATGGGGGGTCACAAATGAACCATACCCCCTCTTCCTCCTCCTAAAAAGCAGAGGCAGAGAAACCTCCTACAGCACCTCGACTTCTTCAGTAGGACTCAAACTGAAAGAGGGGAAATTTAGGTTGGATAGACAGAGAAAACTCCTCCCTATGAGGGTGGGCATGCCCTGGCACAGGTTGCTCAGAGAAGCTCTGGCTGCCCCATCCCTGGAAGTGTCCAAGGCCAGGTTGGAGCAACCTGGACCAGTGGAAGGTGCCCCTTCCCATGGCAGGAGGTGGGACTGGATGGGCTTTAAGGTTCCTTCCCACCCAAACCACTCCATAATTCTAAAAGCAGAAAAATAGGTCAAATATTTCAGTATCACATTACAGAGGAGTTTGTGTCAGTAATTCTATGGAGACTCACAAAAAAGTGGCAAGAAGTGGTTTCCCTCTGGCCTTTCCTGGATGAAATTCCCCTGCATCCAGCTGGAGCTCTGGGCCTGGGACGGCAGCTGAACTTTTTATTGCTGACACCACCCCTCACACCTCATTCCCTTCCCTGTTCCACCTCAGGATTTACAAATCACTGTGATCAGCTCTCACCTCACTTTAACTGTTCCCATCCCTCTTTGCCTCCCACAGCTGCAACAGCTCACCAGGAACTGTGACATCCTTCCTTACCTCCTTAAATCCTCCTCAAGTCCTCTTCTGCTCTGGCTTCACAGCAGGAATCGTGGAAACCTGGGCTGTACCTGATGCTCTTGGTGAGCTGGGGGATCCCCTGTTACCCCTGTGAGGCTCAGCCCTCTGAGCCCCTGCTAAAACCTGCCCCATTCCCACAGCTCTGACCTCGCCCTGTGCCAAGGACCATCACAGCACCTCGGGAGTGCTGAGGAATCCTCACAAATAACAAATTTAGAACTTCAAATTTCCCATCCCCTTCTCCACAAAGGCCTCCAGGATCTCAGCACGTACCAACAGCACACAAGAGCTTTGAAACATCCACAAATCACGAAAATAACAGGGATAATCTGCCAGCTGGAAGCTGTAGCCCATTGTTTTCCCATCAGAGCTGCCTGGAACGACCCACTTGAGAAACACTTAAGGAACACGTGTTCAAAAACTGACTGCAGAGCTGGAGTGGTGATGGACCACATCCTGTGGATGACAGTGACACCTCTGCTCCAGCGGTAAGGGTGTCTTGTAACTCCCTGCAGCAGCTTTATCATCCCACCATCCAGATTTCCCTCTAAATTTAAGCCAAGAGGAGCTGAAGGGGCCACAGAGCCACCCGGGACACCCACAGGACACAGCTCAGCAGGTTTTAAGGAGAGGGGCTGTGGGGAAGAGCCAGACCCAGTGCCCATGACTGGCACATGCCAGGGACTCATCACACTTGGGATGGATATGGTGCAGCCCTGGATAATCCATCCTCCCAAATCCCCCCAAGGACTCATCCAGGAGCCCCTTTGGCAGAAAATGGCTTGGAACAAAACTTGGCTGACAGTTGAGAGTGTCCCTTCTGTTCCCAAGAGCCCCCAGGTGACACTGCAGGTGCCACAGCCCCACAGTGCTCCCACAGAAGGATGGACACAAGCCCCAGCCCGTGGCTGCTGGAGTCCCTGTGTCTCCTAAGGCAGGAAAAACACCTGCAAAGATATTTCCCTCAGACAGGGAAAACTTCGAGGGTCCCAAAATTTTATTAACAGGCACAACGTCTTAAAATGACAGTTTGGAAAATGACTGTTGGAAAAACATCCTTGGGCTCAGCAATGCCTGGCTTGGACAAGGGATGAGAGGGAAATCACCAGGGAATCTGGAGGGGAGCCTGTGAGTGGCTGAACCACCAAGCTCTGAACCACAGGCACAGGAAGTGCTGTTGTGATTTTTAGCTCTGCTTCACTTTCCTACCCACTGAAATTAAATTTCCTCCTGCCCAAGCCCAGTAAACACATGTTCTGCCCAGCAGCTTTCCTAGAACCACCAGCACCATGGGATTAATGAGTCCTGTGCAGGCAGTGAACGGGTGTGATTCATTATTGGCAGCAGCGTAGCTGTAAATGGATATTTCTGGAGTGAAAGGCCAGTGATGAAGTGTGTGTAGCCCGGCTTTAATCCCAGTGTAATCACTGCCATCACTCCTAATTATTGATAAATATTTTTGTAATTGTGGAAATGAAACAATTAGACATCCTTCCTTCCCTCTTGGAAATCTAATCTGTCCAAAGTTCAGGATGCAGTCTGGAGCTGCTGCTGTGAAACACGCTCCACTCACAGGCTGGGAAAAACAGAGCTTCTCCCAGAACCTCCTCCCAACACACTCCCCAAGGCTCCCCCAACCCCACTGCTGGGAGGACAGACCCATGAGCAGGGTGTCCACTGGTGTCAGATATCCTGGAGGCTTCCCAGGAACATCACTCCATCCCTGTATTCCCAGGCATTTCAGGGCCAGGCAGGCAAAGAGTCGTCCCCACCCGGAGGATTCGGGTCGTAGCTCTTGCCCCAGTGACACATTTCCCTTCATCCTGGAGAGGAGAGCAGGGAGTGACCCGCCCAGCGCGGGCGGGCAGAGCTCCTCGGGAGTTAATAACGGAGATTTAGCGGCTCTGGAACGCCGAGGAAGGAGGTCACGCTGCTAATGCTCCTGCTGCTGATCCCTGCGGATAAATCTGCATCAGGAACGAATTACCCAGAGATGGGTATTAAAAGGGATGATTCTAATTCCTCGCTGAAGGAGAAGGGTTGACTTTAATGCTGAGCCCTCACATCCACTGACGCTGAGTGCCAGCTCCCACTCCCAGAAGGATCTGGCCCACAGGACCTCACTGCTGGCAAGAGTGGGATGAGAAAAACCCCTCCTTGGACCTGAGCCCTCCATCAGGCTGCAGTCCCACACTCCCCATCCCAAGACTCCCCAACTATGGCTCAGTCACAGGTACATGAAAATATCCCTCTAATCCCAGTTCTTTCTCATTCCCTGCCACACCTGATTATATATCTGACAGTACTGACAGCCTAAATCCAACACAATTCCATCCATCCCAGACCAAGTTACCTTCCCAAAGCTTATTGCAGATTTTTATGAGTTTTCTTATGCATATTATCCCCCCATACACCCACACAGACCAGTGGCTCTCCCACAACCAGCCAGACTCCTGGAATCCACCTCCTTTGCCCCATGCTCATTAGTGTGGGCTGTAATGAACCCAGTGGTGTCCATATGAATAATTCCATGGGCAGGATCCAGGGTGGGCACCAGAGCAGGGCTGGCCCTGGGGGAATTGGTGTCATCCAGCCCCATGGGGGGACACTGGTAGGACTCCAGGGACATGAGGTGACAGCTGGGTCCACGTGTCCTGTGTGTCCTCCAGCCCTTCCCAGCTGCTCCCAGGGCTGCGGGAGGAGGGTCCCCAGGGAGTGACCGGAGTGGGGGACAGCAGCCATCTGCTGCAGGGCCTGGGGAGACAGCGAGTGACAAACTAGGTTAATGTCCCACGAGCAGGAGCTGTCACTCTGTGTTAGGGCGGGGGCTGCACCTCCCATGGCACAACATTCCACCACGGATCACACATGGAGAGGCACCGGCAAACCAGGACTGGGCTATGACCAGAGAGGCCACTCACGAGGATTGGTGGGACTGTGGTGTCTGGAAGGGCTTGTCCCTCCTGGCTGTCATGGTCCCACCCCATGTGCCACACAATGCCAGGCTCTGCTCTGGGGGGACAGGAGGGCAGGGAGCAGAGCAGAGCCCTGGGAAACAGCTCCATGAGGTCCAGGGTGACACAGGGACCGGCACCGTGCCAGCGACCTGAGCCGAGCCACGGAGTGTTCATTACTGAGGACTGGGGCAGAGTTACCACCGGGCCCAGGTGTCCTGTTTCTGCCAGCGCCAGCCCGGGAGGACATTGGCTGTGACGGGCACCTCCGTCCTTCCTGCACGGCCACGACATCACCAGAGCCCAGTGACCCACGGACACAAACACCAGCACACGCCGGGCGCCGGCTCCAAAGGGAAAGCCAACTTTATTGTACAAAGTAAGAATGTGAAAGGTCCCTTAAACCAAACACAGATGGGTCAGGTGGTCCTGGCGTCCCCCACACCACAGGCACGAGTGGCCACCCGGGGAGAGCAGCCCCGGGGGGGGGTTCAGTTGGGTCCCCCCAGCCCCTTTTCTCCACAGCCCGTTGTAGAGGGGGAGGAACTGCCGTGGGGCTGCGGGGACACCCAGGTGGGAGCTGGGGCCGAGGTGTTTGTGCATTGCAGAGCTCTTGGTCTGCGCTGGAATTAGGCACTTGTGGAAGGGTGCGGGCACTGCTCCCGGCCGGCTCCGTCCCACGGCTCCTGATGGCACCGGGAGGATGGGCAGGGGCAGGGGCCAGGGCTGGAGTCCTGCCTGTGCCAAAACACACTACCCACACCAAGGGCTGAAGCTGGGCCAGGTCTGGCCCGGTACAGAGGAGGTTCAAGCAGCTTTGGTTGGTGCTCTTGGTGAATTAAGGCAGTTTAGCTTCAGTTGGTTTTAAAAAAGGCCAAAACCAGCAAAATCAGCTCTCCCAGGGACCAGACAGGCTGGTGGAAGAGTCTGGGTCTGCTCTGGCTTTGCTCTGAGTTGCCACTTGGACCCTGCACACCCAAAGGTGGGCACTGACCCCCACCTGTGCCAGCCCCGTGCCCAGCCCCACCACCACCACTGGAAACCTGCAGCCCCATACTGGAAGTGTCCAGAAGGGACTTTGGAGCGTTTTAGGGGAGATTCAGGCTTCTGCCAGTGGGGTGGGAGTGGGGAGAGGGCAGAGGAGCTTCAGCAGCTCCTTCCATTCCATTTGCTGTCACAGTGACTGGTCGGCAGCTTGTGAGGTGGGAGCTCCCCCCTGGCAGCCGATGGGAGCAGGGGCTGAGGGTGCTGCAAACACCCACCCACGTGGTTCCCAGGGAGCTCCGAGGGGAAACCTTCTCCCCCAACATCCCAGCAGGGACCCCTCAGCTCCCTCCATCAGCACCCACACCCCTTGGCAGCCCCAGAGGGCTCTGCCCAGGGGAGTTCATTCCCCATCTGATTCTCCTTCCCCACGTTCAGAGGGGGAATGCTCTGAGTTCGCCCATCAGTGACCCCATCTCCGAGTGGAGACCCCCACACCTGCCATCCCACCTGGCCTGGGGGTGCCAGGAAGGGAGCAGGAAGCAGCAGGGACCGTAATGGGAGATGGGGTAGCACCACCCAGCATGAGAGCTGGAGCTGGACCTGCCTCTGGCCTCTCCCAGCTGGTGTGTCCCCAGCTCCCACCCCGTCCTTTGGTCCTGCTGGTTGCAGTGACAGCCCATGACCCCCCAGGGTTGGTGACCCAGCAGGGCACTGGCCTCGCAGCCATCCTGCTCCTCCCCACTGCCCCCCAGCAGGGAGCCAGGCCCAGGCCATCCCACAAGGGATGGAACCATTGATTCCATTAATGCCCCAGGGGATCTCTGCAAAGGAAGTACAAAAGTTTTAGATGAAGTCCAAATGTCCAGGTCGGTTGGAGCAATGGCCACATGCCAGGGGGATGCTCCAGGTTGCTCCAGTCCCCCATAACATGGGAGGACACTGCGGATGCTCCGTGCTCATGGCCATTATCCCCAGCTGCAGCCACCAGAGCCAGGGACTCACCAGCCAAGGCTCCCACTGCCAGGAGGAGAACGGAACAAATCCATGAGTACCTGTGTATGATGCTGGTGGCTGGTGACAGCTCCTGCAGCCATGACAAGCCCCCCCAAGCCACCAGTCCCCAGCTCTGCGTGTCCCCGTGTCCCATGGGGTGCCAGTGCTCACACCACAGTGCTGATGGTGGATGACTCCTCCGAGCGCCGCTGTTTGCTGGGCAGAGACTTGAGATACTCCAGGTGCCTCCGGGCGTCCTCCTGGTTCTGCCGCACGTAGTACACCAGGTAGGAGATCACCATGGCGAACCAGCCGAACATGGTGACCAGCATGGCGATGTCCGTGGTCTTCTTGTACACGTTGCAGAAGTCCGTGTCGGCGATGACCTGCAGGAAGGCTTTGCCCACGTGCTCCTCCTGCGCCGAGGAGTCGCACACAATGCCGCTCGAGGAGCCGGCCACCAGCTCCACGGTGCGGATCAGCTCCTGCAGCCGACAGTCACACAGCCATGGGTTGTTGGACAGGTTCACCTTGGCCTTCAGGTTGCTGAAGGCATCTTTGCTGACCGACACCAGCCTGTTGGAAGACAAGTCCAGCGAGTGCAGGTGCTCTGCCAGGCCCCGGAAAGCCCCGCTCTCGACACTGGCGATGACATTGTGGGACAGATCCAGCTCCAGCAGGAGCGGCAGGTCCCGGAAGGCGTCACGTGGCAGGAAGGGGATTCGGTTGGAGTCCAGGTAGAGCTTGTTGGTGTCGTTGGGGATGTCTCTGGGGATCTCGGTCAGCCGAGCGTTGCTGCAGCGGAAGGTCTTCAGCCCCTCCTCTTCCGAGGGGTAGCAGCCCTTGGGGAAGGCAGTGGCAGGGCGGAGGCAGCAGCCCAGGAGGAGGAGGATGAGGAGGAGGAGAAGGCTCTGCAGGAGCAGCCCCATGGTGACCGGGCGGAGGAGGACCCGCTCTGCCACAGGCATCGTGCCGTGCCACCTTTTGCCTTCCTCACACCCACCGGGGCTTCAGCTGGGCTCGACACATCTGAAAGGAGACAGCAAGGGGACAGTGTCAGGCCAGGGGGGACAGGAGCAGAACCGTCGCTGTGCTGGCTGCGGCCACCATGCCTGACCCTGACCATGGGACAGGGATGGGGACCAGGACAGCCGTCATGGCTCACGCATCCCCTCCATCCCCGACCTTCCCCTCGCTCCGGGCTCCTGCGGGGCAGGATCAGGCCCTGGGGGCTGAGCACGTCTCCAGCGCCGGCAGCTGGGCTGTAACAACCGGAGGCGCTCGGGCTGAGCCAGAAGCGGGGGTGAGCTCCCGCCCTGCCAAGGTCACGGCGCTGCGATCGCTGCTCGCAGGAGGCCGATCCATCCTGCGGCGGCCGCAGGACGCACCAGCGCGAGCCCTGGCTCCGGGCGAGCGGCCGCTGCCGGCAGCCCCCGGGGAATGCCATGGAAAACATGTACGGGCAGCGGCTCAGCAGGTTCCCGCTCCCGGCTCCGCTCTCCGGCAGCGCCCGGGGCACAGGGGGGGACACTCGCAGGGTTCCCTCCTTTCGAGGGGACTGGCGCAGGTGGGTGCTGGGTGCCCCTGTGCCCTGCCCGCTGCCACCCTGGCCGTGGGGTCGGGCTGCCCACACCACCCCGTAACCATGGGCCCCATGCAGCCCTTGATTCCGGAGGGGAAAAACGTCAGCAGGAAAGAAACAAAAACAGAAAAAGGAAATTCACAGGAGCTGAGCGTGCACTGAGTTCCCAGGGTGGTGGCAGCAGATAAGGGCCGTGTCCGAGCGCTCCGACCGCTGCCCGGCTCTCCCAGCCGGGGTCCCACCACGTCCAGAGGCCCCAGCCCGTGCCTGTGACGGCCGCAGTGCTGGAGCCCTGGAGGGAGAATCCAGGTGCTCTCCCACCATCCACAATCAAACACGCGGGCTCAAACAGGCGCCCGTGGCACCCGGGCAGGCAGAGCTTTGTGCTGCGGGAGCCCCGTGCTGTGCCACCAGGCACCTCCTGGGCAAAGCTGCTGCTGGTTCCACCTCCCCCGTTCCGCGGAGCACCCCAACACCGGCAAACCCGTTTCGGGGTGTTGACTAGGGCTCCCCGGTGTGGGGCAGAGGTGCCCACCCAAGGGTGGCCCCAAAGCGCAGCACCCCGAGCTCTGGGCACTGTCACCCAGCCCTGCCGCGCCAAAACGCCCCAAGGTCACACCTGTGCAGAGCCGACCCCTGCGCTGCCGGAGCGCCCGGGACCCGCGGGGGTCCTGAGGGGGGACCAGAGCTCAGAGCACCCCAAGGGCACCGGGATCCCAGAGCCCCACACTGCACCAGCCCGCCAAGTCTGCCGGAGGTAACCGGGGCAAATGCAGCCCCTCGGGACCCCCCTCCCGCTGCCGGGAGACCACCGGACTGAGCCGGGAGCTGGTGCCCCGGGATGGGGATGCTCCATCCACGGCACCGGGACACCCTCGTGGGTGGGATGCGGACCAGGCACCGCATCGAGGACGGGCACCGCCAGCCCCTTCCCCTCCGCGGAGCTCCCAGCCCGCAGCAGGGCGCGGGGGTCCCCAGCCCGACCCCGAGCGTGCCGCCAGCCCCGGAGAAGGCGGCTGAGGTACCGGGGGCGGCGCTGGAGCCGGGACCCGCCGTGCGCCCGGGGATGCCCGGGGATCTCCCCGGCCCGGGGGCGTCTCGGGCGAGGGAAGCCCCGGTGCTTCCCCGGGGGAAGCTCCGCTCGGCGCGGCGCTGCCGCCCCCCCACCCCTCGTCGCCTCCCGCCCCGCCGGGGGTCCCGGTGCGGACTCACCTGCCCGCGCAGCCCGGGCGGCGGAG
>JAWWEW010000077.1:1850467-1903237 GCA_035583185.1 Anabacerthia variegaticeps
CTCCATGGCCCCCCCGCCCCGCCGGGGGGGCCGTGCAGCGCCGAGCACCCCCGGCCCCTCGCCCGGAGCCGCCACAGCTCCTCGCCCCGCGGGAGAAGCGCTGCCTCGGGTCCTCACACCGGGAGGGGCGGGGAACGCACCGGGGAGACCCGGCGAGGAGCTGCGGGGACCCATCGAGCCCGGGACAGCCGGTGTCAGAGGCTCCCGGGGCGCTCCACGCCCCCGGCCCGGCCGCGATCCCCTGAGCCCCGCAGGACCTTCCCGCCCCCTCCCCAGCTCCTCGGAGGGAGCAGGACCCCCCCACTCCCACCCGGCGGGGTTACGGTGCCCCTCCCGCCCAGCACCGGCATCGCTTACTCGGAGAAACCCGACCCGCGGCGGCGGCACCGGAGGGGGCGGGAGCCGGGGGAGCCAGAGCAGGTCCCCAGCCCAGCCCCGGGCAGCCCGAGCCGGGGGTCGCTGGGCTGGGCCGGCGCTCGGGGTCCCGCCGCCCGGGGCACCGGCGGGGGCGGCTCAGGACCATGGAGAGCGACCACCGTTACCGGGCCCCGGGGCCGCCGGGCGGGGCGAGGCTCTCGCTGCCCCGGCCTCGAGCACGGACGTTCTCCCGCTGCTCCGAGAGGATAAACCATTTAGGAGGTGCCTGGCCTGGATCTCGGCTCAGTTAGGGGAAGGGAACCTGACGGCAGCCAGACACAGCCGCGGGCAGATGCTCCCCAGAGACCCCCGCACTTCCCGGAGCCCCCCGTGCTCTGCCAGGGCCAGGCCATCACTGTGGCTGGGACCCTGGAAGTGTTCAGAAACCATGTGGATGTGACACCTGAGGACACGGTTTAGTGGTGAAGGTGACAGTGCTGGGTTAGTGGTTGGAGTTGATGGCCTTGGAAATCTTTTTGATGATTCCATGGCCCGAGCCAAGCCCGATGCTAGACCGGTGCAGGGGCCACCGAGCAGGGCTGTCCCGGGACAGCCAGAGCCCGGCAGGCAGCAGCCGACAGCCACAGTCGGTGCTCTTGGGCACTGCACTGGCATCTCCCGGTTCCGCTGGGGAGCGGGGCAGCCTCGTGCTGCCCATCACCATTCCCAGCGCCACCGGGAGCCGTGCACGGAGCGGGAGCGGTGCTGGGATGTGGCAGCACAGCGCCAGCTCCGATGACACAGCCACCCGCGGCGGGACAGGGCCGAGGGCACAGCCAGGGGCTCGGGGGGCTTGAGCTGCGACCCGGAGAGGGGAGTGGGTGACCCCGGTTGCGGGTCAGACCCGGGAGCGGGAGCAGCTCCACGGGGGTCCCATGTGGGGGACACGGCACCCACCAGCCCAAAACCTGCAGTGCAGCACGACCCACGAGGACCCTTCCCACCGCAGGATGGCTAAAAATAGCCAGGACCGGCTCCTCGCTGCCACCACGGAGCTAAATATAACCAGCATCGACCGGGCAGCGGGACCGGCAGCCGGGAGAGCGGGAGCTGAGCACGGCCCGGCACCGGGAGCGAGCGAGCGAGGCCTGGGAATCCACAGGGGAACAGCCCGCCCCGGGCACGGGAGGGACGCGGGTGCAGCTGCCGGTGAGCGGGAGGGACCGGATCCCCCGGGGAAACCCCCGCCCCCGGTGCCGGCGTTCCCGGGCAGGTGAGCGCGGTGTGGGGAGCCCAGGGAGCGGGTCCCCCCCGCGCTCGCACCGGCAGCGGCGGCTGCTGCATCACAGAGAGGGATGAATATTTATGGGCGTTTAAAAATAGCTGCTGCATTGTGCTTCCCCCTCACGTGCGGAGCCAGCGGGGTGCGGGGAAGCTGCTAAATTAGATGTCACCGCGCAGGGAGCTGCTCAGTCAGGCAGGAGCGGGATAAAAATAGAGCCTGCTGTGTGTGCGTGGATCTCCTGCAAAGCAGGGCCGGATCCCGTGGGATCCCCCGCCTCCGCACACCGGCATCCCCGCCCCGTGCCCTGCCGCGGGGGCACCCCGGAGGAGCCGGGCAGGGACAGGGCTCTGCGGGGTGGCAGCCACAGCACCCGTCAGTGGCCCTTCATCTGCCTGACCCACGTGTGTCTGTCCCTCCGTGCCCAAAGCCCTCCGGAAGCAGACGCTGCCGAGCTCTGGCTCTGGGAAGTGACCCCGTGCCCTGCCAGCAGCGCGGTGCCAGTGTGTGACACCAGGGCAGCTGGCAGGGTCTCCGTGTCCTCACCGTGCCCAGCCGAGAGCTGGAGCCGAGGAGAGATGGATGCAGATGTGCCCAGTATGCGCAGCTCAGCCTGGGACACCCACGGAGGCACAGGGGCACCCGGGGAACATCAGTGTTCCTGTAAACCCACCCAGGCCAACACCCAGACCCCACCGTGGGCTGCGCCGAGGGGCAGGGGGGCTGGAAGTGTCTGTGCCAGGCCAGGGGGCTGCGAGTGGCACCAGCAGAGCCTCATGTGCAGGGTGGGCAGCCAGGAGCACCCACACACAGCCAGGGGCTCTGCTCGGGGTCTCAGGCTCCGGGCAGGGCGTTTGCAAAAGCCCGAAGTGGCCCCGGCGCTGGAAGAGCCAGCGGGCACACACGGAGCCCTGCACAGATGGCTGCGGCCCCGCGGGCCGTGCCAGCCCCACTCGATGAGCTCTGATGGTTGTGCAAACAAAAGCGGGGCCAGATGGTCTCCCCCCTCCGCGCTCCAGCGCTGGAATCCTGTGCTCGCTCCCAGCTCCGACCTTGGCCGGGTGTCCTGCACAGCGCTGCTGCCGGCATTTGCATGGAGTCACGGAATCAGAGTGGCCTGGGTGAGAAGATACCTTAAAAAACTCCCATTTCCATCTCCTGCCATGGGCAGGGACACCTTCCACTAGCCCAGGTTGTTCCAACCTGGCCTTGGACACTTCCTGGGCTGGGGCAGCCACAGCCTCTCTGGGCAACCTGTGCCAGGGCTTGCCCACCCTCACAGAGGAGAATTCCTCCCGGCTTTTTCCCTCCTGAGTCTATTTCCCCATCTGTGACGGAAAAGCAACACTACATGGATCACAGGGATGGGGCAGCCACATCTCCTCCGCGGCTCTGCTCCAGTGTGGGGGTGTTTTCCCACCCGTGTCCAGGGCAGTCCCCCCTGCCGCTCTGCCCGCCGGTTCCCACGGCGGCCCCGCCTCTCCCGGCGCTGCCGGACTACAGCTCCCGGCGTGCCGCGGCGGGGCGGGACGAGGGGCCGCCGGGAGCGCACCGGGAGCGCACCGGGAGCGCGGCGGAGCGAGCGCCGGCCCCGCCGAGCCGAGCCGGGCCGGGCCGGGCCGGGCGGGAGCGGTGAGTGCGGGCCGGGGCCGCGGGGAGGCACCGGGGGGCTCAGCCCTCCGTGGGGGCGGCGGAGCAGCCTCGGCCGGGCCGGGGGGAAATGGCTCGCGTGGGCCTGGCCCGAGGGGAAAACACCCCAAAAGAGAGAAGCGGGCGGTGGGATGGAGCCGGGAGCGGGGGGTCCCCGGTGTGCACGGCCCGGCCCGGAGCGGGTCCGGCCACAGCGCCCCAACCCGGGGCTCCCACCGGGCCGGGGAAACCGGGAGGGAAGAGGGGTCCGGGACCCGCAGGAGCCCAACCTCGGCCTTCCCTGCGTGTCCAAGATTTCCCGTTAAATCCAGGAGAACAGATAAGGCGGGCAGAACCCCCGCTCCCGGTTGGAGTGGCTCATCCGTGTCCCCGTCCCCGTGTCCCCCGTGTCCCCCCCCGGACCCCCGGGAGGGACGGGGCAGTGCTGGGGCTCAGGCGTGTCCAACGCGGCTGCGGGGCTGGGCTAGGCTGGACAGACACGGGGTGTTGTGTTCCCAGTCTCACCTCTCACCCAGCACAGCGCGGTTCACCAGCGTCCTCCGTGCCCTCCGTGCTCTGGTTCAAACTCCGATGCCATCAGCAAAGAAGGGTTGAGAGGATTAGTTTGCGAGATGGGGATTGCTGTTGCTGCCAGAGATCGGGATCTGATCTGTGGGATCATCATCACCAGCGGTTTGGGAACACTGGGGAGAACAAGATAAGCACCTGAGCCCTCCTTCCCTCACCAGCCCAGGCGAAGATCCTGCAGCAGAGTGCCGGGATCAGAGTGTGATCCTGCAATCCCTGGGGAAGGGTGACAGCACTGCTGAATCATAGGATCATTATTTAGGTTGGAAAGGGCCTTTGAGATCAAGTCTGAGTGTTAAGGAAGGGGATGGGAAGACACAGTGGGCAAAGGTGAGGAAGGAGCTGCACTTGGACAGGGAGCAGGACACGGGAAAGATGGAGCAGACAGAGGGCTCAGCTCTGCCATTGCATTGTGCCCTTTGCCACTGGCCACAGCTCCAACTTTTCCCCTCCTTGGATGGCCACTGTGCAGTGTCAGCACAGCCCTGACCTTCACCCTCAGCCTGGCGCAACGTTCAGGCCTTTCTGTCCCAAAAAAGAGTGGGAAAGCAGAGCCTGGCAGCAGCTGCTCCAGGGAAGGAGGGGCTGCAATCCTTCCCACAGGGGGCCGTGCCTTGTTCCTCAGGTGAACAAATGCCGGTGTGGAAATAGAAAGCAAACATGGGATGTGGGATGGGGGTAGGGACGGAGCTCTGGGAGCTGGTGTGCCTTCGACCAGGCTTGTGCAATCTGAAATTTGGGAGAGCTGGGCCAAGGGCTGCACAGCCCAGGGCAGAGCTGGGAAGATCTGCTGGTGAAAGATTTAAGGTGGGGAAGGACAGAGTTGGAGACACAGAATCACCCTCATGGCACCAACCAAGTGCTTGGCATCTCCTTATCTCCTGCAAGAATTAATGCCTCATGTGTTCCAGCAGTCCACTCCTGTAATCCTTAACTTTACAAGGAAGGGAAACTGAGGCACAGCTTCTAAGTTGGGCCCTTCCTACCCAGCTGTGGGTCTGCAACTGCCCTCATCTGCAGACGGGACAAGTCCAAGTTGGTCCTTAGTTTTTGGAAGTTACAATCATGGTTGGAAATCTCATGGCACAGGCCATGTGCACCTCCAGCTGCAGGGAGCTTCCATGGCCTTTGGATAAAGACATCACTTCAGAAGAGGCTCCTGGAGGGGCTTCCTGGGCAACCAGAGAGGAATCAGTTTTTTAACCACTGATGAAACTCGATTTTAAGGCCTCCATTGAGAGCAAGCACAGATCCCTTTCCATGGGCAGTCCCTTCCAGCATCCCTCCTCCCGCACCCCCATTTCTCTCTGAGCCCCAGCCGTGTGGTTCCTCCTGCTGCACAGCTGGAATCCCACAGGCACAGCTGGAATCCCACAGGCACAGCTCTTTGTGGAGAGTCAGACTGTTCCTCATGCCTCTCTCCAGCTTCCTCCAGACTAAACAAACCCATTTCCTTCCAGCTGTCCTTGCAGGTCATGTTTTTCCTACACCTCTGCTCATTCCCTCTGCTCTCCCTGGATGCTCTCCAGCTCCTCCCAGGACTGGACAGTGTTCTCCCAACATCCAGGAGAACTATTTCCCATGTCTGGCACTCAGCACTCCTGTTTACGCATTCCACAGGGTGTTTTGTTTTTTCTTGTTGTTGTAACAATCTGACTCTTTTTGACTCATTTATGCTTCACCACAACCCCCAGTTTTCCTTCTGAGAGCCCTTGGGAATTGCAGCAGGTTCAGGATGGAGCTGCTCCCCCTGCCAGGGGTGAAGTGCTGAGCTCAGGCTCCCAGTCCTGCTTCCAGACCAAGCTTTGGGCTGTTCTCAGGAATATCCAGAAGCCAGTGATCCAGGAGATGGGCAATAAGGAAATGAGCACCCTGCAGAACTGCAGCTTCTTTCCTGGAAACAAAATTCTTCTCCAGGTAGGAGCCCCTGATAGAGGGAAGTGAGGATCTGCAACAGCTGCCTGTGTGGTTGGAGGAAATTTGGAAGTTACATGGAGCATCCAGAAGCTGTGGATTGGAGGTTGGCTCTGAGCCCCAGCCCTGGGCAGGAGTGGGGACAGCGCTAGCTTCTGAGAGAAGCCAGGCCTGGAGCTCCAGGAGGGAGCTGGGAACAGCTGGCAGCGAGGAGAGTGTGATGTTGGATCTCACTCAGGCTCGCCTCTGGAGAGCTGGAGGGAACAGCAACACAGTTTCCAGCTGTGGGAACCAACAGCAAAGCCACGAGGCCAGACGTCAGGAAACAGCCCTCGCCGTGGGGTCCTGTGTCCAGGGAGGAAGAACTGGATCATCCCATCAAACTCCGCTTCTGTGGGACACGGAGATGATTTTACATAAGAATTTCCCTCATCTCGGTGTGAAGACATCCAGCTTTACATGGGTTTAGTTTGTGCTGTTTTCTGTAATCCCTGGAAACCAGTAAACCAGAGTTCTGCTCCCAGCCAGACTGGGAGCTGATGGATACCTGCTGCCACTGGCACTGGCAGTCCAAAACCACACCAGATACCTTCACTGTCTGTGGGACGCCACTCCAAGGACTTGCTCGAAGAGGGTGACACTCTCTTGCATTCTCTCCTTCCTGGCATTGTCCAGAACAGCATCTTTGTGCTCCTCCTACCTGGCAGCTGTTCTTTCCAGGTAGGGGAAGAGCCACCTCCTCCGCAGCTCTTCCTCCTGAAATATCCTCCCAAGGCACTTTGCCCTGTTATCTCTCCCTTTTTACATTCCTCAAGAAGAATCTCATTCCTTCCCTGGGGGGGAATTGTTTTGTTGCTCTTTTTATTCCTCCCTGTGAGTCTTAAATCCAAAGGCAAAACACGTGAGCCAGAGCAGGAGACCAGCACACCTCCCGAGCTGTGCAGAACCCTGTTAATTTAGTTGAATTAATTAGGAGATCTCTTGATACAGAGCCTTTCCTCTGCAAATACTGTGTTCTCTTCCCAAGTTTGAGGCATGCTGGCTCCATAAACACGCAGGAAGCTCCATAAGCATGCAGGAACCGTGCCGCCTGTTTCCATGATTAACACTGTGGTGAGGATTTAGGAGTGCTTAAAGTGTTGGTTTGAGTCTTGTCAGGCAGTCGTGGGATTGAACCTCAACACCTTGGCTCCACGAAAACATCTCAAATCACAAGTAGCTTCTGTCACAGACAGGCTTCCCACACATTATTCCCAAATCTGAACCACTCCCGGATTCAGCGACGTCAGCTCTGAGAATGGCAATAGCGAGGGGCAGAGGAGTGAGCTGGCTTGGGATTATTTTTATAGCAAGCAGCACATTTCGGGTGTGCTCGACAAGCAGCCGGGCGAGCAGCTCGAGCCGCGCTCTGACCTCGGTGTTTGTTGCAGGGGCTCCCGCGGGACAGGGCCAGGATGAACGTGGGGACGGCGCACAGCGAGGTGAACCCCAACACCCGTGTCATGAACAGCCGTGGCATCTGGCTCTCCTACGTGCTGGGCATCGGGCTGCTGCACGTCGTGCTCCTCAGCATCCCCTTCTTCAGCGTGCCCGTGGTCTGGACCCTCACCAACATCATCCACAACCTGGTAAGGGCGCGGCGCGGCCTGAGGCACATACAGGGGACCTCTGAGCAACCTGCTGGCGTTGCTGTTGGAACGATTCCTTTGTGTTCCCAAAGGTGCCAGGGGAGTTGCTCGACCTCCAGCCCTCAGCCTGCGCCTCTGGGTCATGGATTTAAATCCAGCCCAGGTACAGGTGAGGCAGCATCACCTGGTGAGGCTGCTCTGAGGGGATTCATTTGCCTTCAGGGCAAGTCCTTCCTTGTGTCCCCTTCTTCTCAGAGGAGTCTGGGACAGGCCCCGGACACTGGCAGGGTGCCACTTGGGTTGGTAAAACTTGAATGAGCCTCATGAGTTAAGGAAACAAGATTAAACCCCAAATTTTGTTCTGCTTAAAGTAAGAGATTAGTCCAAAAACTGAATCCTCTCTCTCAAGGTTCAGGTCCCCAAAAAGGGGACAAAACACTTCACGGATGAAGCAATTGATTCAATATCCTTAAAATAACATCTCAGCCTGGGAATATTCCAGAGACAAAAATGACATGGATTGGGGACCTCATGCTAAAGTTATAAATAGTAGGGGGTAAAACCAACCACAAAACCCCAGACTGGAGCTGCCTAGGGAATGAGACCTTCACAAACCCCTAAAATGGGAGCTGCTCAGGGGATAAACCCTCCACAAACCCCCAAAATGGGAGCTGCTGAGGGGATAAACGCTCCACAAACCCCCAAATGGGACCTGCTCAGTGTTCAGCTCCTCATCCGCCTTCTCCAGCAGCCTTAGGTCCTGGGAACAAAAAGGAATTCAAAGGCCAGGAGTGTCTGTACTTAGGAGCTGTGATGTAGCCAGACACTGTTTGTCTGTGACTTGTGTTCCCCTGGTAATCGGGGGTGACAGACCTCTCCCAGCATGTTTTCCTGAGGTTCTTCCACGCCGCAGCAGGCGGGCGCTAATCTCCCGATCCCAGAGATCCCAGGGCTGTAATCTTGCCACCAGCTTCTTGGCTCACACCCAGGAGCCGAGTGAGAGGCCTCACGTGGAGCAGCCGAGCTGCCCGGCCTTTCCCGACTCTCCTTCCCCTGCTTCCATGGCCGCTCCCGGTTTTCCAGCAGCGCCGCATCCCTCTAGTGGAACGGCGCGGGGCTGCAGGCTCGCAGAAGCGCTCCCCTCGCCGGGATTTTGGGATGCAGGGCCCTCCCCGTGAGCCTCACGCTGTGTGTCCCGCAGAGCATGTACATCTTCCTGCACACCGTGAAGGGAACCCCCTTCGAGACCCCGGACCAGGGCAAGGCCCGGCTGCTCACACACTGGGAGCAGATGGATTATGGAGTCCAGTTCACCGCGTCCCGCAAGTTCCTCACCATCATGCCCATCATCCTGTGAGTATTCCAGGGTGGCCCAGCTGCCTCGTGGCCCAGTATCCACCAGTGTGCTGTCCTGGGACACAAACACATAGACTGCCACAGCTCAGTTTGCTTCTCTCTCTGTTCCCACCCTGCTTTTCCAGGTATTTGCTAACCAGCTTTTACACCAAGTATGACCGGATACACTTCATCATCAACACCATCTCCCTCATGAGCGTCCTGATCCCCAAACTGCCTCAGTTCCACGGAGTCCGCATCTTTGGGATCAACAAGTACTGAGCGGCGTGGCTGGAGCGGGTGGCGGAGGAGCAGGGAAGGGGGAATTCCTCCTCTCCAGCCCAGTTTCCTCCTGCCACACAGACTGGGATGTGATTTCGGAGTGGCTGTTCCAAGGCAGATCCCAACAGACACATTCCGCATGCTGGATCCTCATGCCCAATAAATCCAAACCAGCTCCAGAGTAGAGTTTAGTGCGGAGCAGGACGCGCGATGCCGGATTTCTCTTATCCCAGTGTCATCAGTAGATGCAAAACCACTGAGACTTTGAGGTACAACGAGGATGAATCCTGGGAAGAGTCTCATCTATCCCAAGCATGGAATGACAAGGGTAGGGATGAGGGGGAAAGCTTTTAGTGCTGGTACTATTGCTGTGGTAAATGCACTTTAAAATACCTTTCCCTTCCTGAAGCTGGGTGCTTTGAGCAGTACGTGGGGGAAATCCCAAGGGATACAGCCAGACTTTCCCAGGACTGGATTGTTTTGAGGTCCGAGTTCCAGTTTTAGGTGGGGGAGCGGGAAGAGAACGACAGATGTTTATTTTGCAGTCTTTGACACCACTGAGAAGGGAAGTTCCTTTCCTAAATACAGCACAGGAAGGAACAACCTGCAGTTTGACAAAGCTTTCGGTTTCCTACAGCACCATGTGTGTGGTCCAGGGGAAAGGTGGACAGATCCCAAATCATGCTCGTTATTTTCAGTTTATACCCAAATCTGTCCAGGTAACTCCCCTCCCCACCCCAAACTGCTGGTCTTTAACCAGAGAAGGGCTCAGGGGGCATTTGGCTGAAGGGCTGGGGCCAGGTGATTTTATGATTGGCAACAAATGCCCCTGAGCTCCTTGGACATGGACATGGAGAGGTGTGGGAGAGCCTGATGCCAGACAGGGACAGGCCAGATGAGGTGGAGGGCTGATTGCTCTAATCAAGCACACAGCCATCCTTGACTTTAATTGGAATTTTTCTCCTCAGTCCAACTCCTTGGTTGCTTAAGTCCATGTGACTGAGATTTGCCAGTTCTCTAGTTACCATGGACATGAGGGAAGTGAGGGTTGGATTTCTGGCTTACCTGGAAGTCTGTCCCTCAGCTCCACATCCAAGGGCTGTGTGAGGAGCAGCACCAGCAGCAGATGAATTGACCAGCAGAAGGATTTAATGGGTTACTGGTAACAGATTTTTGTGTAGAGGAACAAAATCGAGCCTTTTCCCCCTGAAATTACCACCCAGAACAGGTTTAAGCTTCCTGGCTGAGACAGCTTTTTACTGTTCAAAATAATCAGACTTTCTTTTGGGTTATGTTCCAGATGGAATGTGTTTTCCCTCATTCTTCCCCTGAAACCCCATGAAAACCTGTATTTTTGTTGTCTTAGTGCTTATATTGTCCCACCTTTTTGACAATGGGATAAAACCTTTTAAATCTGCTATTTTTGCTTCTGCAGTAGCAATTCTGGCTTTACAGGCCACGGTGGAGAGTGTTGAGTTGTTGGATGGTCTGAGCATAGAAAATGGATTGGGGAATTTCAGGTTTGCACCTAAAATCTGTTACTCTATGCATAATTTTAGGGAAGATGCTTTACTTCTCTCTCTCAGACTTCCTATGGGACTGCTACAGGGAAGGAAAAATACTCAGTGTACCTCAGAGGGCTGCTGGAATGCAGAGAGAATCATTCCCTAATATGCTTGAAAAATGGAAATACAAGTGAAAGGGATGTTTTCAAAAAAGTAGAAAGAGAAAAGAGTCTGGCTGGAGACCCCAGGGCATAGATAGATGTGCAATTTCCCCGATGGGGAGGTTAAACCTTAAATGTAATCCCCAGGACATAAGGACTGCTGCTTTAGTTAAGGTACTCTCTACCCTAATCGGCTTTTTAAGCTACTAGACAATGATAATTGTTATCAAAATAGAGATATTTCATCAATCAGCTTGGAAATGACACAGAAATGGGCAGTATCCCTGTGGGAAGGGCCGCTCCGAGCGGGAGCAGGTCCTGGCAGGGTGGCTGAGCCTGTACCTGAAATGCTGTGTGGTGCTGAACAGACCTGAGTGTCTGCCCAGCCACAACTTCCATCTCCAGAGGGAACAAAATGAATTATGTTGGTAGAAAATGAGGGGAGAAACAGCTTTTTTTGCAACAGAAACAGTCTCTAGATGCTTACAGACACGACTCCTCACAGACAGACATATGCTGGGTATTTCTAAGCAGATGCACATCACAGAGTGAAGGCAGGTTTGATAATTTTAGAATTATTATAAATTGAAGGGTTCAGCTTTTCCTGATGAGATACAGCAATTCCCACAGCCTCCTTGAAGGCACTACAACAGCTGAGGGTGTGAACGCTCATGCTGGTCACTGACACTAGGGACATCTGACTGTTTTGTTCAATTAAATATAACTGTGAACCAGAATGGGTTTATAAACTTCTCAAACAAGCAGGTTTTAAAGCCTGAAGTTCAAAATCTGTAATTAAGGCTTTACCTAACACCAAAAGTAAACTTTTCTGATTTCTCTCCTTCACACAAAAGTTCAAAACAGCTGATGCAGGGGTTGTGTGACAATGACATTCTCTACAACACAGGTGTGACATCATTTTCCCATGGGATAACTGCAGTTAAGTTGGACTCAGTTAATCCAGTCAAGGGAAACATAAATGGAAACAGGAGAAATATGGAAAGAAGCAAGTGGAAGAAAGATTTCATGCTATATTGCGGTGTGTTAAGTGTCTGCATACGATTAATAAGTATTTGAACAATTACACACCTGGTAGAGTCTTCCCTGAGATCCTGACTTAAGGGTAGGTGTCAGGATTAATCAAAAATAGAAAAGCAATAAGTTCATTGTAATTAAACCACCATTGTTAGGGGTACCTGAGGGAGTCTGAAGTGAAAGGACAGCATGGGCAGGCTGAGGGGTTGTCAGATGTGTCCTTGCAGGTGACAGATCAGGGACGAAGCCACATTTTAGGTGGAGAACCCAAACATGAGCAGAACTCCTTTTAGAGTGGAGTTTTCCCCAGGAACCTGCGTGGAGGAGATAGTGATCATTATTGATTTTAAATGGGATTCTGATCACATCACACTTGATGGATTTTCTTCTGAAACTTGTCCTGTATCACAACCAGGGCAAATCATACCTGGAGAGATCAAGGTGGGCTCCACCCTGTGACAGAGAAAAAATTCCTGGTGAGCAGGTCCTTCAATGGCTTTTCTTTTTGGTTCTGCAATGAAAGAGAAAAGCTTTTGAAAGCCTGGAACCCTTCTCAGGAACTGGCAGCAGCCTTGCACTGGGCAAAGCCTCCTAAGCCACTGTCAGCACCACGCACGTATCCACAGGGTACAGCAGTCCCTGCTCCAGGACAGTCGGAAAACCAGCAAGTCCTCCCAGCCTGATGCTCCTGAATTAGGGATCCTGTCTTGGGATTCATTTAACAGAGCTACCAGCGTGGCAAACAGTCCAAACCTTCACAGGAAAAAGCCTTTAAAAGAAACGATTTAGGGCTACTTAATTCCCGAGACCTTTTATTTTTGAATCACTGTTGAATTTTGGGTTGTTTTTAGAAGCTCGGTACTGGCCCTCGAGGAGGGGACAGCAGTGGGTTTAACACATTAATATTCCTCATTGTGACTTATGTTGCTTTATCATTGCCTATAATATCTTTTAAGCATGCGAGTGTTGGTGTATCCGTATCCTCCCTGATCAGTTTAATGAGCTGAATTAGTTGGGAGGTTTTTTTAAAGGAATGTTCTGTACAAAGTTTTAGGGTTGTTTTTTTTTCCCAGTAGCCCTTCTTTTTGCTGTGATTACAGGAGTCTCATTTAGAGAACTTTCTAAAATAAAGTGTGAATATTTTTATTACTCCTTTGTACAGTATTCTAAGAGAGACTAATAAAGTTAAGTATTCAGGTAAAAACTTGTGTTTGAGTCTTGGAATCTTCACATGGATGGGTTTTGCTGTTCATCAAGAATGGTAAATGAATCGGAGTGGTTTGGGTTGGAAGGGACCTTAAAGATGATCCAGCTCCACCCCCTGCCATGAGCAGGAACATCTTCCACTAGACCAGGTTACTCCAAGCCCCGTCCAACCTGGCCTTGGACACTTCCAGGGATGGGGCTACATCTCCTACACCTGTAGAAGTTTGAGTTACCCACAGCCCCTGTAACAGACTCTGCCCAATCACTAAAGCTTTTCAGAGGAACAGGTAAGGAACGGCCACTGTGTGAAAGCAGAACATTGGAGAGAAGGACTGGCAATTGCTCCAGTGGCCTCACAACTGGCAACACTTGATAAACTGGAGTGAACAGCCAGGGATCCTCCCACACTTGATAAGCTGGAGTGAACAGCCAGAGAGGGATCCTCCAGCAGGGACTGGGTCTAAGGGTGCTTCTGCCCCAGCTGGCGCTTCAGGGAGCCCCCCGTTAGCAAGGTAAGGGAAATCAGTTTACTCCTTGGGTTTGTGCTGCTTCCAGCTTCCTGTGCCAACTCACAGCTCCTGCATTCACCAGACACTTCCAGACCTCTCACCAGAAGGGAAGCCAGAGACCTTCTCCCCACTCCTGCTGCTCTCCAGGGCCCACGTTGCCTCAGCAGCCCCGCACACCCACCCACCCACAGGAGGCATCCCCCCCACAAACAGGTAGGTCCCTTATTCCAGAGCTTTGGCTGTGGCAGAGGGTTGGGGCAAGCTGTCTGTTAAGTGCTCTTGTTCAGCTTTTATCTTGACTTGAAGGCTCCCAAGGCAATGAGTCCTGCAAGTTCTACTAAAGTTGGGCACACAGCCTATTTGTCTTTGCAATGGATTTAACATTTTGTTACAACATCCTGCTCTTACTTCAAGTAATGTGGCTTAACCTGTGTTGCTTTTTTCCCAAGGCATAAATCCTCTTGGCTTCAAAGCTTCATCCACACACTGCAGAATGTTTAAAAAAGTCACCGAATTCATCGTAAATCAAGTGGATCCAAGCAAAGAGTTGGTCCCTGTCGAGAGCATTGCAGACCATGAGCACTTCAGGCCTTTCTGTCTTCTGATACGAAAAAGAAAACCAGACACCATATTTCACTCACGTCCCTACTACCAGCCAACAGGGTTCAGACTGGATGATGTGCTGCTGCCTGGAGAAGATGGGAAAAGCACAGGTAAAGCCCAAGTTTTTCAATCTGAAGTTCACAAATTCCATAAATAATATTTTGGGGTCATTTATGGCTGAACTCCTCCATGTTCCATCTTTCCTGTGTGTGAAATACTTACAGTGCTGAGTCTGGGTAATCCTGCTTAGGCAAATGCCTGGAATCATTTCAGAGTCCCTCCTTCCCAAGGGAGATGTTCAAGATTCCAGCCAATTCACTCTCACAAAAGTCACTGCTGACCATGTTGATGGAGATCTCAACCTTTCTAATGTCCCTGAAAATGCAGAGCTGAAAGGAGGTGAATCTTTCTCCAAGGAGTTTTCCATCAAGCTGCAGAAGAAGGTCAGATCACTGGAATCCCTGGAGGCAGTGAGAAGAAAAAGGTAAGGCATGACAAAGGGAGCACACACCATCCATCCTCATCCAACCCGTGCCAGGTCACACAGTGGGTTTTCAACAGCCAAAACCCAAGAGCAAGAACTTAGAGAATGAATTCCCCCCAACTGGGCTGGGTTGGATGGGTCCCATCTGAGCCTCCTTTCTTTCAGGTGGAGCCCCCCAGGTCTCTCTGCCTCTGCTCATATGACTCATGCTCCAGCCCATTCCCAACCTTTTTTCTCTTTTAGACAAATCAACATGGATCACTCCTTCATCCGACAGTTCCAAAGGTCAAATTTCAATTTGTGCGTGGTTTATGAAACGCTGGAAACCTCGGAGGAGGCCATCTACAAGGAATCCATCAAGGCAGACAGGAGCATCAAGGCCAAAATTCATGGCACATTCTTTGCACAGGTTTGGTTTCTCTCCCTGCTCAGGTGTCAGTCCTGCCCCAACACCAGGGGCTCTAACACATTGTTTCCCTCAACCAGGGCACCAGAGACAATAAACAAGGCATAGTCATACCCAAGGGCTGCACCCTGGCCTTCAAGGCCATCCAGCTGTATATCAGCAATGGAAAATGGGGTAAGTAACTTCCAGAAATTACCAACTCCTCCATTCAGGAAATGGTGCCGAATTGGAAGAACATTTTGTCAAGAATCACTCAGTCCCAAAGCCACTCTCAGCTTGTTTGCAAGGAGATGGAGGCAGTGGGAGGCACACAAACCACCTGGGGAAGGTTGCACAACCCTTGGAAGGTTAAAGAGCTGCATGAGAAAGATGCAGTTTGGGAAGGGGTTGGCAAGGAAGGGCAAGAGGGACACTGGAACTCTCAGCTCTACAGCTGGGGAGTTGCAGAGCTTCTGGTGATAAATGGCACAGACAGCAGGGTTTGGTTTGATTCTGTTTCATGTTTAGAAGCAAAGAGTCAGGGAGAAAACCGGGTGGGTGATCTTCATGGAAACGCTGGGATAAAGCACTGGAAATGTCCTTCTTTTCCTATTGCAGGTCTGTCTTATTTCCCAGCAACAGCTGTGAGAAGTGCAGCTTATGAAGATGAGGGTAAGCAAAGTGTTTTTCTACTTCCACTTGCACAACTTTTACCTGGCTGGCCTAAGATGGAATCTCCCAGGATAAAACAACCAAGAGGGATGTGTTTGCCTGTTCCCCAAGGCATGACAACTGCCAAAATTCCATCTTGCTTCCAAAACAGTCATGCCAGTGTTTCAAACTCTGAGTTCAGGCCTGCCACTGAACTCCTAGTTCAGAAGTGACACACTGGGACTCTTTCTGCTTTTCAGGTCCCTCAAAATGAAAATTACAAATCGTGGTGAGAGAAGTTAAACAATACTATCAGATTTCCTCAGAGTTGTCTTCTGACCTGCTGGTCATGCTCTTAAACACCATCACAGCTGTGATGAGAGACAGCAACCTCTTTGAAGAGCTGAGCCAGAAGGTAAGGAAAGGTCCTCTTACTGCCACCATTTATAAACACAGAGACATCCCCCATCACACCTCTTGCCCCACAAGGCACCTGTGCCACAACATCCCATCCAAAATTCCCTCACTCAGCATGTCTGTCTGCTCTGGACTAGCAGCAGCCTCTGCCCTCAAATCCTGACCTTTTCCTTGTTCTCTCAGATGGAAAACCTTCATGAGCAAACTGATGCTTATGAGCTGAAAACAGAAAGCCCAGACTTAAAAGACCTGTTGAGCACCTTAGAGAAATCTCCAAGAACTCATCGTTTTCAGCTGGCAGAGGGAATAACCTACACCCTCGATGCTTTGGCTGGTGAGGCTTTGGGTCTTTGGTAGGGAAATCAAGGCTGGGCTGACTGTACATAGCCCTGTACGTCCTCAACCTCCTCAGTGGCTCCAAGTAGGTGGCACCTGGCTCTGCCCAGGGAACCACCCCAGAAATCTCTGCCCACAAGGCCCTTCTGTTCCATCCCTGTTAATGCTCAAGGCTGCTTTGGCTGGGAAATGTACATTTAAGGCAGGAAAACTCATGGATGCTAAAGCCTGGATATCAAAGTGAATTTTTCTGTCTCTCCCCTCATGAATGCAGAGGGACAACAGGAAAAGTCCACAACCCCACATAATCACAGTGGTGCTTCATGTAATCCTGCTTCCCTAAAAATGCTGCTGCTTCTGCAATCAATGGATGGGAAAGGGAAGGGCGAAGGTAATGCAAAAGGAAAGGAAGGGAAACGGAAAGGGAACACAAGGGAAAAGCAAAGGAAAAGGGGAAAGAAGTGCAAAGGAAACAAAATCCAAAGGAAAATACCTGCAGTGACCCACTTACCCTCGTCCCCTCAGTGGATCTGGGGGGGCTTCATGAGCTGCTGGTGGCTCAGAGGTGGGGGGATCCCAGAGGTTTCACTGACCCCCCTTGGTTGTAGCAGTGCCATCACCCCTTGTTACACAGGGCAGCACTTCAGATACACTACAATTACTCTCATTATGGTTTTATAAATAAAGAGGAGCTTCTTGCTGAGTAACCTGGTGTTCTTGAAGGCAATTCCTTTGTTGATGTGTGTTTTCGGTTCCACAGCACATCTGGCAACCTTGGGAGTGAGAAATAATGGCACTTAGCCCTGGGGCAGGGGGGGTGGCAGTCGGGGGTCCCTCAGGCTGCCGGGGTCAGGGGTGCCCTCAGCCAGGGGCTGCACTGCCCACCTTGGTGGGCACTGATGGATGCGGGGCACCTCCTGCACCAGGGGCTGGGCTGTGCCCTGCAGCAGCTACGAGGGGAGCCCAGCCCCTCACGGGACCCCCGGCCCCTCACAGGTCCCCTCCTGGGACTGCCAGCCCCAGACCCTCACGGAGCCCCCAGTCCCTGCCCCAGTCTAGACCCTACAAGACCCCCATGGAACCCCCTCTCCCGGTCCTGATCCCAGCCCCTCACGGAGCCCTCAGCGCCAGCCTGGCCCCTCAGGGGACCCCTCACGGGCTCCTTGGTCCCAGTCCCTCACGAGACTGCTTACAAGACCCCTCACGAGCCCTTCGGTCCCAGTCCCTTACAGGACCCCTCAGGGGACCCCTCACAGGCCCCTTGGTGCTGGTTCCAGTCCAGCCCCTCAGGGGACCCCTCATGGGACTCCTGGCCCCTCACGACCCCTCACAGCCTGTCACGACTCCTCCAGGCCCCTCACAACCCCTCATGACTCCTCAGGACCCCTCACAACCCCTCCTGGCCCCTCAGGACCCCTCATGGCCTTCACAACCCCTCACCGCCCCTCACAACCCCTCATGGCCCTTACAACCACTCACGGCCCATCATGACCCGTCCAGGCCCTTCACAATCCCTCACGGCCCCTCACGACCCCTCCTGGCCTCTCACGACCCCTCACAGCCCCTCATGGCCTTCACAACTCCTCCTGTCCCCTCACAACCCCTCATGGCCTTCACAACCCCTCCCGGCCCCTCACGACCCCTCCTGTCCCCTCACGACCCCTCGCGCTTCGCCCTCAGCGAGGACGCGCTCGCGCCCCCAAACGGCGGGAACACCCGAGCGCGTTACGGAAACACCCGAACGGCCGCGTCCGGAAACACCCGAGCGACTCAATCCGAAAACACACGAACGGCTATATCCGAAACTACCCGAGCGGTGGCTGTGGGAGGAGCCGAGTGGCGTCCGGAAACACCCGATCGGCCGAGGCGGGAGGAGCCGATAGCTGTCCGGAAACACCCGATCGACGGCGGTGAGCGCCGAGCGGTGTCCGGAAACACCCGAGCGACGTCCGGAAAGAGCCGAGCGGCGGCGGTGCGAGCCGATCGCGGTGCGGCGCTCGGCGGTCGGCTGGGCGCGCCTGGCGGCCCGTTGTGCAGTGTCACGCCATGAAGCAGGACGGGCCGCGCCGCCGCGGGGACAAGGCCAAGGCGCCCCCCGAGGGACCCCCGCCCGCGCCCCCCGACGTGGAGATGCACGAGGAGGCGGCCCCGGCGGCCCCCGAGGCGGCGGGGGAGCGGCAGCCGCAGCGGGAGCTGGACGCGATCACGTTGGAGGGTGAGGGGGGGGTGGTGGGTGTAATGGTGGGGAACTGGGGGGTCGTGAGGGAGCGGGGGAGGTGTGGGAGGGGTCCTGGGAGAGGGGGTGTTGGGGGTTGTGGGGCTGCAGGAGAGGGTTGTCAGTGGGAGGGGAGGGGGGGATCAGGGTGGGGAGGGATTTTGGGGGGGCTGAGGGAAAGGGAGGTGGGTTTGGGAGGGTTGGCAGTGTGGGGAAGAGGATTTGGGGGGCCCTGAAGTAAGGGGAGGTGGGAAGAGGGGGTTGGAGGGGTCTCTTTTGGGGAGGGGAGTTGTGGGGCACCCTGTGGGAAAGGGAGGTGGGAGGTGTGTTTTTGGGGAGGGTTACTCTGAGGAAGGGGAGATGGAGGTGTGTTTTGGGAGGGTCACTCTGAGGAAGGGGAGATGGAGGTGTGTTTTTGGGGAGGGTCACTCTGACGAAGGGGAGATGGAGGTGTGTTTTGGGGGGAGGTCACTCTGTGCAAGGGAATTTGGGGATCTCTGTGAAAGAAAGGAAAGTGAGACGTGTTTTGGGGGTATCCCTGGACTGTGAGGGGCAGGGGGGCTGCTGACCTGGTATGGTGGGACCCCCAAGGGGGTGCAGAGGTGGCTGGAGCCCTTGGGGAGCAGGGGGAAGGCTCTGGGAGGGTCTCCCCAGCCCCCTGCACCGAGCAGGGACAGGTCAGCTCACCGGGGACACCGAGGCCGTGGGCAGAGGGACCCCAGGGCAGCAGGATGGGAGTGGCCCAGCCCTGGGGTGCCCCTGGCAGAGCATGTGGGGTGAGGGGTGTCCGTGTGCCCCCTGCAGACATCAAGGAGCACGTGAAGCAGCTGGAGAAGGCGGTGTCAGGGAAGGAGCCGCGCTATGTCCTGCGGGCCCTGCGGGCTCTGCCCTCCACCTCCCGCCGCCTCAACCCCAACGTGCTGCACAAGGCCATCCACGGCTTCTTCACCTCCAACTGCACCCTCAGGGACTTCCTGCTCGGATTCCTGGAGGAGGTACGGGCAGGGGCGGGAGGGGACACCTGCCCCCAGCTCTGCCCTGCTCTGGTGAGACCCCCCTGCAGTGCCAGCCCCGGCTCGGGAAGGATGTGGAGCTGCTGGAGGCACCAAGATGATCAGAGGGATGGAGCGCCTGTGCTCTGAGGAAAGGCTGAGGGAGTTGGGATAATTTGGCCTGAAAAAGAGAAGGTTAAGGATGACTTAATTGTGGTCTCCCAGTACCTGAACGAGCTCCAAGAAGGATGGAGAGAGACTGTTTACAAGGGCCTGGAGAGACAGGACAAGAGGGAATGGCCTCAGAGTGACAGAGGGCAGGGTTAGATGGAATATTGGGAAGGAATTGCTCCCTGTGAGGGAGGTGAGGCCCTGGCACAGGTTGCCCAGAGAAGCTGTGGGTGCCCCTGGATCCCTGCAAGTGTCCAAGGCCAGGTTGGACAGGGCTCGGAGCAACCTAGGCTAGTGGAAGGTATCCCTGCCCATGGCAGGGGGTTGGAATGAGATGGGCTTTAATGTGCCTTCCAACTCAAACCAGTCTGGGATTCAATGAGAAGCCTCTGGAGCAGGGTAGGGGGACTTGGGGACACAGCCCAGCTGCTCAGGAGTCTGTGTGAGTGGGGACAGGATGCTGCAGCCCTGAGCAGGGGTGGGACTGTCATGAGAGCAGCCTGGGCTGGCTCCTGTCACACCCTGGGCAGGGACAGGGATCCAGCACGTCTCTGTCCCTGCAGTCCATGGACACAGAAGCTGAGCTGCAGTTCCGCCCACGGACAGGAAAAGCGGCCTCAGCCCCCCTCCTGCCAGAGGTGGAGACCTACCTGCAGCTGCTGCTCGTCATCTACCTGATGAACAGCAAGAGGTACCCCGAGGTGAGACCCCCGAGCTGCTCCCACTGTCCTCCTGCTCCCCACGAGCCACAGGGACCCCCTGGCTCTGCCCCACACTGTCCCCTTGTCCCAGGGGTGTTTGCAGACCACCCCACAGCCCAGGTGGTCTCTGCCCCTCCTGGGATCAACCCCCCTGCTCTGACCTCCCTTCCCCTCCCTCAGGCTCAGAAGGTGTCTGATGACCTGATGCAGAAGATCAGCTCCCAGAACCGCCGGGCCCTGGACCTGGTGGTGGCCAAATGTTACTATTACCACTCCCGGATCTACGAATTCCTGAACAAACTCGACGTGGTCCGGAGGTGGGATGGGCCCTGTGGGTGGGCTGTCCCTGAGTGTGGTCCCCCTGCTTCCTCCCTGACTCCCTCTGCCACCCCACAGCTTCCTGCATGCCCGGCTCCGCACGGCCACGCTGCGCCACGACGCCGACGGGCAGGCCACGCTGCTGAACCTGCTCCTGAGGAATTACCTCCACTACAACCTCTACGACCAGGCCGAGAAACTCGTCTCCAAGTCCGTGTTCCCCGAGCAGGCCAATAACAATGAGTGGGCTCGGTACCTGTACTACACAGGTGAGTCTGTCCCACCCAGGGGAGCTGCCCCGCACCCAGCACTCTTCAGAGGACCCCTTTGAGCAGCTGCAGGTGGGGCTTCCAGGTGGGATTTGGAGCCCCATCCGTGTAGGTTGGGTTGGATTCACTGGGTGGCTTTCCCCCCCCTGCCCTGTGTGGGCACAGGGCGGATCAAGGCCATCCAGCTGGAGTACTCAGAGGCACGGAGGACCATGACCAACGCCCTGCGCAAGGCCCCGCAGCACACGGCTGTTGGCTTCAAGCAGACGGTGAGGGGGGACAGGGTGGGACTCCCCAGATTGGGGTTGGGTCTGGGACCCCACCCTGGGTTAGGTCTGGGACCCCCCCACTGTTTGGGTTGGGTCTGGGACCCTCCTGGGTTGGGGTTGGGTCTGGGACCCCTCAGACTTGAGACCTTCTGGGATCAGCTCTGGGACCCCTCAGGTTTGGGCACCCTGAGGACAGATTTGGGACCTCCCATGGTGTCAGGCCCTGCAGGGATGATGGGTGCAGGACCTCCCAGGGACAGATCCAGGGCCTCCTGGGATGTCAAGCCCCATGGAGTCAGGTTTGGGACTGCCCCAGGTTGGGCCCTTCCAGGGCTGGATCTGGGAACCCCCAGGATAGCTCTGGGACCTCTCAGATTTGGGATGTCCTGGGGCTGGGACTTCCCAGTGTATCAAGCCCCATGGGGACAACTTTGGGACCTCCTGGAGTGTTCAATCCTGCAGGGCCAATGAGTGTGGGACCTCCTGGGTTTGGAACTTCCCAGGGATGGGTCTGGGACCTCCCAGGCCCCACAGAGATGGGAGTGGGTTCAGGACGTCCTGGGGTTGGGCCCCACAGGGACTCACCCAAGGGTCTCACTCTGCCCCAGGTGCACAAACTGCTCATCGTGGTGGAGCTGCTGCTCGGGGAGATCCCAGACAGGCTCCAGTTCCGGCAGCCCTCGCTCAAGCGCTCGCTCATGCCCTACTTCCTGCTGACCCAGGGTATGGCCACCTGCTCCTCTCTGTCCCACAGAACCATGGAATACCCTGAGTGGGAAGGGGCACAAGGGGAGTTCTCTTCTCTCCCCTTGATGGGACTGAGATGCAGATGCCACTTGGGAAGGAGGAGGAGAAGGAGGAAGGGAGTCAGCCCTGCCTTGTTTTCCCCAGCCTTTCTCCCTCCCCCATTCCCACCTTCTCCCCTCCAGCCGTCAGGACAGGGAACCTTGCCAAGTTCAACCAAGTCCTTGACCAGTTTGGGGACAAGTTCCAGGCAGATGGCACCTACACCCTCATCATTCGGCTGAGGCACAACGTCATCAAGACAGGTAGGGGGGTGTTTGGGGCCCCCCTCGGGCAGTGCTGTGCTCCTAGGGTCTGCATCCTGTTGTCCCCACAGGAGTCCGCATGATCAGCCTCTCCTACTCCCGCATCTCCCTGGCTGACATCGCCCAAAAGCTGCAGCTGGACAGCCCAGAGGATGCTGAGTTCATCGTCGCCAAGGTACTGGCACAGGGGTCCTGTCCCTGGGGGTCCTTGGGGGTCCCAGGGTGCCCACAGCCCCCCTGCTCCACCCTGCGCTGGGCTGGGGTTGTGTCCTGAGCCCTGGGGAACACCCTGTGCCTGCCCTGGGCTCACAGGCCATCCGGGACGGCGTGATCGAGGCCAGCATCAACCACGAGAAGGGCTATGTCCAGTCCAAGGAGATGATCGACATCTACTCCACACGTGAGCCCCAGCTGGCCTTCCACCAGCGCATCTCCTTCTGCCTCGACATCCACAACATGTCCGTGAAGGTGAGCACGGCCTGGCCCCACCTCCCCAGGGGCAGGGGACATGGGACACAGCCCCAGGCTGGCTCAGCTCAGAGCTCCTCCTCCTCCTCCTCCCTTTCTCCAGGCCATGAGGTTCCCACCCAAATCGTACAACAAGGACTTGGAATCTGCAGAGGTGAGATCTCACCCAGGTCCCTGCGGCCACGGGAAGGACGTGGCTCCTGTCCCCACCTGCCACCAAGCCCTTCCTTTGCCTTGCAGGAGCGCCGGGAGCGTGAGCAGCAGGACCTGGAGTTTGCCAAGGAGATGGCGGAGGACGACGACGACGGTTTTCCGTGACCCTGGGCCCTGTATTTTGTATTTGTCCCTTGGGCAGTTGGTGGCTGAGCAGGGCCCCCCCAGCACCCCCTTTTGTAAATCCCTGCATGTCTGTATTGTGGGAGGGGACACGGGGGGTTCCCTGGGCCCGCAGCCCCCAACCCCCTGCACCCACGGCAGGACCCCCTCCCCAGTAAACATCCTTGGAAGGATCCCTGTGGTGGTGGTGGAGCCAATGCCAGGGGGGCTGTGGGGCTGGAGCGGGCAGGGGGCAGGAGCTGGGGCTCTGCCAGGGCCCCCCTGCTCCCACGACAACGGGGTCAAACTTTGTTAAGCTTCAATTATGACTTTTAAAATAAAAAATGGAAAAACACCAGCCTGAGCGGCTCCTGCTGTGAGTTTGTTGGGATGGTGAGGGGACGTGGGGCTGGTTTGGGGTCTCTGCTCCCTCCCTGGGATTGGGAACCGGAAGTGGGGCTGGGTCTGCCTCAGGCCATCCAGGGCTGGAGTTTTGTCCCAGAGGGGTTGGGAGCAGCCCTGGCAGCTCAGGGATGGGGTTCCATGTTGGGAAAGGCACAGGCTGGACCCCCCTTGTCCCCCACAAACCAGCCCTGGGGGGTGATGGGGATGGAGGATGTGCAGCCACCTCATGTGGATCCTGTCAGCATCTGGGATCAGTTCTCGGGGAAAATCTGGGAATCCCCCAGCAACACCCATGCTGGGACAGCAGCCAGGGCTGAGGGTCAAGTGTGGGGCTGCCCCAGCCTGTCCCCACTCCAGGGGTCCCTGGGGGAGACCAAGGAAGTGGAGCAGCCAAGGCTGGCACTGGGGACACAGGGGTGCCCCTGGAGTGCTGACATGTTGGCAGAGGCCAGGAAGGGGCCGAGGGTTCCCAGATTGGACCACGTGAAAGGAAGGGTGGCCACAAGGCCGAAACAGCAGGATGAGTGCCCGGGTCAGTCCCCCTGGCTGGGCAGCTCGAGACCATGTAGGGGGCTGTGCTGCCCCAGCTCCACCCTCCGCCCCCCAACACCCACAGAGTTTCGGGTCGAAACTACTTCCTTCCTTGGAAAGCTGACAGGGGCTTTGGGCCCCACCAGGCGCTGATTCAACTCCTCCCCACCCCCTCCCCGTCACAATTCCTGAAAGCACCAACCTGCTGAGAGGGCAGATCTGCTCCGGGGTGATCCTGTGGGTGCTTGGGCCCATCTTGGTCCACAGGAACCACAATGAGTCCCTCTTTGGCTACTGGCTTCCCCCAACTCCTGGGAGGGCACAGGCAAAGCTGGGAGGGGCTGTTTCTTCCCAAAATCCCACGAAGAGCCCACACTGCCAAGGTCCTTTCATTCAGTCTGAGGGCAGAACATGCAGCGCTACCAGGTTCTGAAGGGAGGTTGGCATTAGGTTTCAGAGTTCACACCTATCTCGTGCCAGGCGAGGCTCTGCTTGGTGCTCCTGCGTTGGCTGCAGTTCCTGGGGGTTCATTTCCCTGCTGGAGCAGCTCCAGGCACTCATGCTGTCTTGTACCCCACAAACTGCACCCCACAGGCTGTGCCACACCAGGTGTTTGGCCCATCCCAGTGCCCACCAAGGTCTGCAATGTTCAGGATCGGCATTCCCTGTCCCCACAGCCTCCAGGAGGACAGGGATGGGACCCTGCCAGGGGCCAGGGGTGCGGAATGAACCCCCTGAGTTCAGTGTTGCCCCAGGGTCACCCTGCCCAGGGCTGGGAGAGGAGCGGGTGACTCCCTGTCCCATCCAGCCCGTGCCGGACAGGAACCAGTCCAGCTGGCGCCAGCCCAAGGTATCCTCCTGAAAGGACTTGCGGGAACAGGCACGAGCCAAAATTCCCACCCACGTCAGCACGGCGGGGTCGGGAGCAGCCGCCCCACATTTGGGGCTGCCCTGGAAGCCTCTTCCCTGAAGGGCAGGGGGTGCTGGCCCCTTGAAGGGGGTGAGAGGGGTCAGTCTCATGTGGCTGCTGCACAACCCAGCCCCGCAGTGCCCAGCAGGGCAGAATGTGACCCTGGGGTGCTGTGCTGGGGAGCCACGGCCCTGGGGAGGTGCCTGGATAGGGTCACACCTTGGCCACTTCCAACTGGTGCCACCACCCTGAGGGTCACGGGGTCAGATTCACAGAACATTCTGGGTTGGAAGGGACCCCCAAGGACCATCGAGTCCCACCCTCACAGGTGAGGGGTGAGGGGCTTGGGCAGCTGGTGATTCCCACGTGGGCCAGGGATGGGCACAATCCCGGAGTGACGACGGCAGCGGGAAGCCACTGTCCCCTCACCTGGTCACCCGTGAGTGACCCTGCGAGTGACCCTGCTGCTCTGGGCTCCAGCCAGCCCAGCCAGCCCAGTGGGAGCCCTGGGAGCGGGTTAATGAGTCACCAAGGCCCCACCAGCCCCGTCCCGGCACCCACCTCGGTGCCAGGGCTGAGTGGGCACCCACAGCCACGCCGAGGGGCACCGCTGCCCACTGGCCCCAGAAAAGCCCCGTGGTGAGAGCCCGGCTGAGCTCCCGAATCCCAGGATTCGAAAGCTGTGATTAAGGCAATGAAGCAATCGGGGCGGTTGCCACATCGGTGAGAATCCCCGGGGCCAGCACTATAAATGCCCCCATCGATGAGCAGAGCCGGGCAGGAGAGAGGGAAGTCAGGCCGGGCTGGGCTGCGCTGAACTGAACTGAGGAGGAGACATCGAGCCGGGCACCCACCATGTGCTCCCTCACCCGTGAGTACCTGGCCCCCTCTGCAGCCCCCACTGCTCCCACTGCACCCACTTACCCCACATCTCCTGCTGCTCCCACTGCTCCAATGGTACCCATTTCCCCCAATGCTTCCACTGCACCTAGACCATCCATAAAACTCACTGACCCCACAGCACCCACAGTGCCCACTTCCCCCAGAGCACCCATAAATCCACCCTACCTGTAGCACCCGCTGCACTCACACACCCACAGCCCCCCACTGCTGCCCCATGGCAAGTGGCACTGGTGGGATGCACAGATAACCCGTCCCTCTCCCCTTTTGTGGGTCTCTGCCCCTTCCCCAGCCAGCACTGGTGCCCCCATCTCTTTTGGGGAGTTCTGGTCGCTGAGCCCACCCCAGGCACAGGGTCCCTGGGGTGTGAGGTGGGCTCTGAGCTGTTGACTCCACAGGTGGGCTGGCACTGCTGGGCATGCTGCTGTGGGCACCGTGGTGGGCACTGCATGGGGCACCACTGCCTGAACTCTCTGGGGACCAGGACTTCCAGCTCTTCCTGCAGAGGAACCTCGAGTTCACCGGCAAGATCCGCGGGGACGTGGCCGCGCTGCAGCGCGTGGTGGTGAGTCCCGCAGAGGGGGGTGGTGGAACCCATGGGGTCACAGATAAGGTGACCTTTCCCTCCCTGGCCTTATCGGCACTGCGGGGCTGAGAGCCAGCGGTGTCCCCAAGGCTCAGCCCGGGGGTCCTGGGCTCTGCTGGGGGTACATAGGGATCTTCCCGGGCACACACCAGCCAGGGCAGCCAACACTGGTGGCAGGTCCACCCCATCCCCTCCCTCCTCCTGGCTGGGTTGCGGTGGGTCCCACACCCCAGGGATGGGGCATTGGGAGGTGTTGAGGTCCTCTGGCCATCCTAACCCTGTCTCCTTGCCCGCAGTGTGACACCTTCCAGCTGTGCAAGGAGGAAGAGCTGCTGCTGGTGCGGCAGGACCTGGACATCCTACAGGTGCCACTGGAGCAGTGTCACAGCCGGTCCTTCCAGGCGGTGAGTGTGGGCAGCCCACCCCTGCCAGGTCTCAGCCCCACTGGCTCTGCCACACCTTGGGGCACCCCAAAGCCCCCCATAGTCCCACTGACCATGCTGTGCCCACCACAGGAGACCTGCTTGAACCAGATCCGTGCCGGGCTCCAGGTCTACCAGGGCTCCCTGGCTGCTGTGAGGGACCTGCTGCTCAACCATGCCGGGCTGGTGGAGACCCTGCAGCTGGACACGGCCAACCTGTCCTCCAACATCCAGCAGCAGGTGAAGGGGGTGGGGGCTTGGGGGGATTTGAGTGGGCACGGCAGAGGCTGAATCCAGGGGCTGAATCCCCAGGGATGGATGAGCACAGTAGGGGCACCCCCAGAAAGGGCTCAGTGGGGCAGGAGGGATGTGTTCCTGGGGCACAGGGAGAGCCCAGCAGGGACATGAGGCTCTGCATCCCTGGGATGCTGCCGTGCTCCCGGGGCACCTCCAAGCCTGGAGCTGATTCCGCTGCCTCTGCCCTGCTGCAGATGGAGGACCTGGGCCTGGCCACGGTGACGTACCCCACGGAGAACCCAGACCCCCTGCCCACTTTCTCCTCCCACTTCCACCACCAAGTCGGCGGTTTCTTCATCCTGGCCAACTTCCAGCGGTTCCTGGAGACGGCGTACCGGGCGCTGCGGCACCTCACCCGCCTCTGACCCCTGCTCGTGGATGTCCCACCCGAGGGACATCCCGGGAGCGCCCCGTTTTCTGCTTATTTAATATTTATGGCTATTTAATATTTATCTGGCTGGGGGGGTGCTCCCCAGTCCGCGCGGCCGGGGGACCCCGCGGTGGATCCGTGCACGGGTATCTGTGCAGCATCACCCTTGTTTAATATTTAAACACAAGCGTATCTCTGCTACGAGGTTCGGGAGCTGGGCTGAGCCCCTGCAGCTGCCTCAGCTTTTGCCACGGTTTGTGCTGCAGGGGCCGCTGCAGCATCCCATGGGATGAGGATGCTCCAGAGCAGCATCTCCCTGCCTGGGCTGCAGCCTGCAGGGACACATCTGATGGGTGTTATTTCTAGTAATTAATACTTATCAGCCATTAGGGAGGAAGGGGAGGAGGGAAGTGCCATAAGGATGCAGCAGCCCCCCCCCAGGAATGAGGCTTTTCTGGGGAGCCCCAGCACTCGGGGGGGGGCTGTGTCTCCTCTGTCCCCCTTCCCCACTAAATTCAGGGTATTTACTGCAGTTTAACTTATCTGTGCCCGTCCCTGGCCGGGAGGAGCTGATGGATGTGGTCCCATGCCCCTGAGCCTGACGCAGCTCCGGTCCCGTGGCCGTGTGGGAGCTCCGGGCGTGGGGGCGGAAGGTTTTGTACTCTATTTATTGCTGCACTTGGGTGAGTCCCGAGAAACACACGCTGGGTTTTTTTATATGTGATAAAAATGGAAATAAACTCTATTTTTGCTCTGTCCTGCTGTCTCCTGCCTGCTTCGGGGAGATGTGGAGTGGTTGGGGCGTGGGCACACTGGGACAGAGACAGAGGAACGGGGGGCATTCAGGGCTGGGCTGTGGCTGACAGGGTCAGCTCAGTGGTGCATAGTCCTGCTGGAAACCAAGTCCCCTGGTGCCCCCACACCATGGCCCAAGCCCCCTGAGGGAGGAACCCGTGGGGAAACCGCTTCCTCCCACACCCAGCAGCACCACTTGGGCAAGAGCCGATTCCTAGAAAGCTCCGGAAGCAGCCTGTGCTGGCAGCACCCACCAAGGGCACCAGCACCATACTGGGAGCTGGTCTGGGGGCTCATCCTGGGGGTGGTGGCACCGGGGGTGCTGCTGTCACATGAGGAATCTGCCCCAGAGCTGCCCAGAGCCCTCCCAGAGTGACCACAGTGGGATGAGGCTTCCAGCAATGAGGAAGGCAGGGTAAATGGACAAATGGATGTGGCAGAGTGATGTAAGGAAACCCCTGGGTATCTCCCCTGCCCCAGAAAGCCCCTGCAGCCGCCCCCAGCTTCTCCCCCACAGGTGTTTGCCCACCCCGGGCTGTCCCTGCATTCCCCAGCTCCACCAGATCCATTTCCTCCCACCAGGCCCACGCTCACATCCTGTGACCACCAGCATCCCACACCACACTCATCCCGGCCCTGCAGGGACAGAGCCCGGTGTCAGCGGGAGGATTTCCTGTCCCCTCTGATATTCCCAGCCTTGGGAGGGGGCTGGCACAAGGCCAGAGCCCAATGGCTGGGCACTGGGGTGGGAAACCCTTGCCCACAAGCATTTTACTGCACAACCCCCCCCGCCACAGGCAGCAGCTCCCTCCTTCCTTCCCCTGCCTCATGGGTGCTTACAGCAAACCCCCTTCTCCCGCTCCAGCCCCTTCCTGGAAGGTGAAGCACCGGTGCCAACGCCAGGCATGGGGCTGCCGCGGCAAATATTGACAGAGCCGGGAAGGCCACGAGCGCCAGGCCCTGCTCTTTGCTCCGGGCTAACGGTAAAGAGCCGCCCCTGGGCGAGCAGCGGTGCCCGGGCGGGCCGGTGCCAGCTCAGCGTGGGACTCACGCAGGTGTCAGGCCTGGTGAGGCCATCCCAGCCCATCCCAGTGCGTGCCACAGCTCCGTTAGCTGCCCCACCCAGCCCCACGGCCGCTCTCCACCTGCTCTGGGCTGGGGATGGATCCATGGGAGCAGCAGGAAGGGAGAGGATGCTCCGTGTGCGAAGGCAAAGGACCAGACAACACCTCCAGCTACCCCAAGTGTATTGGGGTCCCTCCCTCCAGCAAAGCCCGGGAGCAGCCAGGAGCAGAGCTCATCCCGGGATCAGAGCAGGTCAGCTCAGCCCTGAATCTCCACTGCTTCTGCCCCGGCTGGCACTGATCCACCCTCTGCAGCACCACTTTGGAGTCCCCCCATGCCCCATCTCCCTTAGGAGCCCCTAAAACAGGGCTTGGAACCCCAGTAGTGCCAAGAGGGCAGGGGCAGAGCCCGGTCCCAGAGCTGTGGTGCCCTGAGGGAAGGGCTGGTGCCCACTGGCCGGGTTTCCCCTTCTCATGAGTCACCAGGAGTGGAAGGGGCAGAGGCACAGCCACCCCTGCCCTGCCACCCCCTCAGCATGGGGAGTTCGTGACAGCTCCAGGAGGATTCACCACTGGAGCAGCTGACGGGGTGTGGGGACAGTCCTTGGGGAGCCTGTCCCAGCACGAGGCCGGTGCGGTGCTGGTGAGGCCGTGGTTACTCACCAGCCACCAGTGCCACATTCACCCCGGCCTGAACTCACACTCAGGAGAAGGAATTCCAACAAGAACTCACGCTCACGTGGAGGAATTGCCAACAAGAACCCGCTTGTGGCTGACAGCACAGCAGGGAAGCATCCCTGCTCCACCCAGAGCAGCACAGCTCCTGATGGGAGCACCATGGAATGTACCAGGGTTTAGGACAGGGAGAGTGGGATTCAACCCCTTTCCCAGCACAGGGCTTGGCCACTGACTCCTCCATCACCCCCCAAAATGCGGGATTTTGGGGAGCCACAGGACCTCAAACAGAGATGAGGCAAAACCCAGTTCTACAAAAGGACTGAATTATTTATAGAATAAAAAAAAAATCAGGGGGCTATCTCCATCTCAAAACCCTCAGAAGGCAGCAAAGAGCTCTGGGCACAGAGGGAGCAGCCCCAGGGTAGGGCGAGGCCAAGCTGCAGTGACAGAGGCCATCCCAGGCAGGCAGGGAGATCCCTGGGATCCCCAGGGATGTGCCCTGCCCAGGAGCTGCCCCACTCACAGGGCAGCGATGGCCTTGGCAGCGACACGGCGGCCCAGGGGCAGGCTGAGGTCAGTGATGGCCAGGACGATTTTGGGACTGGACATGGTGGACACCTTTACCAGCTCTGAAACCTGCCCAGGGACACAGGAGAAGCACAGTGAGTGTCCCCAGAGATGGAGACAGGAGAGCTGGGCAGCAGGGCCCCCAGATGTGCCCCTGCCCCCTGGGACCCCAACGCATCCCCCAGGCAGGGACAGGGGTGTCACAGCAACAGGGCTCACCATGGTGAAGGGCATGAACTGGAGGATGCTCCCACGACTGCCCTGCTCCAGGCACTCCACACACTCCTCCATGAACCACTGAACAAACTGGGTGTGGGTGCCGGCCGTCTTGGCCCCCAGGATGGAAGAGATGAGCAGGAAGAGGTTTGCTGTGGGCACAGGGAGAGATCAGCAGTCAGGTCAGTTCTAGATGGCCAAAGGTGGCCCAAACCTCCCACTGGTGTCCCAGCCTGGCTGGATGTGACCCCACAGAGCTGTCCCCACCTTACCCAGCACCCGGTTGAGTGGGTCCCTCATGCTGACAGTGTGGAGCTGGGAAGCAGAGAGTGAGCTGCTCATGGAGCGATCTGTGGGCAGGAGAACAGGAATCAGGAACAGCCTCTTGGACCCCTTGGCCATGCCAGTGTGCCCATTCCAGCCAGCTCTGGCCACTCGAGGAGGGGCTTTGCCATTCATGACCACGTGGAGCAGGAGAGGTTTGGGCGCCCTGTAACCCAACTGAGTCTGTGCCACTGGGCACCCCAAAAACACAGCACAGTCTGTGCCATGTGTCCCCTCTGCCAGCTCACACAGAGCCCAGAAGGGTTCCCCATGCTGCTCTCAGAGTGTGACATGATGTCATGATCAGGAGAGAAGAACAGCAGCAACACACACGTTACACATCCTGTGTGTGAGCCAGATGTTCAACAGCTGCACAGCAGCTCTCCGGTCTCACTGTCAGGGTGCAATCCAGCTACCAGACCTGAGGCACGTCCAAGTCTAGCAGCAAATCCTGGGATAGACCAGGGGGATTGAGCTGACCCCAACTGGGCGCTCCTGTAGGAGGAACTGGGCCAGCTCTGCTCCAACGGGGTGGGAACGCCCTGGGAAGGCTCTTGTGCAGACCCCACAGCTCCTGCCCAAAACAGCAGGACCAACCTTGTGCTGCTCTTGAGGATGCTCACCAAAAAAAGAGAAAGCCCTCCCACACTTTTCTCATGGAATCACATGAGTTTCGTGGCCCCTGCAGGAAGCAGCGTTTCCACATTTGGGGCTGCAGAAAACAGCCCAAAAAAGTCCTAAATGTCACTGTGAAGAGGTGGGACTGCCTCAGGAGTTAAAAAAAGATAAGTGAAATAAAGGGAAAAGCCCGTATTTCAACAGTAATGAAACCAGAGGCCAATGGATATGTCAAAAACTAATAACTGAAGAGTAATTTGAGATAAGGGGAGAAACAGTAACCATGGAAGGTCTTGACTCACTGCCCAGGAGTGTGGACAATGTATGTGGGAGCCGTGACAGCACCCGCCAGGCAGGACATGGACCCTCTGGAGTGTCCCACTGGAGCTGTTGTAACTTGTGACACCACAGGGACACAGATGTGACTGTGGGGGCTCATCCGCTCTGCCCCAGCCTTGTTAACAGCACTGGAATGTCAGGATTCGGCCTCAGACATCAGGAATGGCACCCTTGGCTCTGGTCCCAAGCAGTATGGCTGGAGGGACACGGCTCCCAAAGCCCCCCTGAGCCCCTTGGGTGTGGGGTGCTGGGTTGTGGGGTACCAGCATGAAGGGAAGGTGTAACCTCACCCCTTGAAGTTGTTCTGATCAGAGAAATAAAAGTGTTTGGCCTTTCCCAAGTGCCGAAGTTCCCGGATAACTGAAAAAGCACTGGAATGCTCTAAATCGTCACCCGGCCCTTGAGAAGGGAAGGGTTTTTGTGCAAATACACATTTCACACCCAAAAAGAACAGTGAGACAGGATGGTGCCCTCCCAGGAAGTGACTCCCCTCCGCATTCCCCACACTTACTGGGGCTGGAGAGGATGTTGGAATCCTCCTCGTTGGAGCTCAGCAGGCGCATGAGCTTGGAGGGCTGGGTGTCGTCCAGTGGGAACAGGCTGATGTAATCCTGGGGGAGAGAGGGGGTTCAGCCCCACCAGTTCCACACTGAGGGGGGTACCCTGGCCCACCCTGGGCTCTGCACAGCCCCACAGCTCAGGACTATGATCTCTGTTCACCCAGAGCACCCCAACCCGGGCTGGACACATCTGGACAAACTCATTCCAGCCCCTTCCCAAGGAAAGAGAAGGGAAAACCCTGTACTTTAAGGTCAGAAGACATCAGAGAGCCCACAAACCCACCCATCCACTCCTGCTACCCTCCCCTCCCCAGACACTGCTGCTTTTGGGCACAAAGCACCCCCAGCCAACCCCTGCTCCACACTGGACACACCTCGATGTCCTCCCGGTGCCTCTTCTTCTGCCGGGCCGAGGCCTGGCCCTTGTTGTGGGAGGAGTAGGAGCTCAGGGCACACCACACAGAGAGCCTGGGGACAGAGCAGGGACAAGGCCAGGTGCTGCCAGCCCACCTGAGGACAGGGTGCGAGCAGGGTGGGCAGCAGAGCCCGGAGTGTGCACCAGGATGGGACACAGCAGGTCTCTCCTCAAAGTGGGACAGCAGGGAATGGGGTGCAGGACACCAGTCTGTCTGCTCCAGTCAGTGCTGTGCTGAGGCCAGAGTGGTATTTGGGCAGCTGGGACCTCCAACCCAGCACAGACCATTTCCCCCCCAGCCAGGCTCCCCAAGGAGATGGCCCCTCTGGGTCTGGGGTCTTACTTGGCCAGGGCCTTCCCGGGGGGGTCCATGAGGGTGTGCCACTTGGAGGAGTCTGTCAGCAGGTTGGGCAGGATGTGGCCCAGCAGCGTCAGAGTCAGCTGCTGCATGTCCAGGCAGAAGATGGCATAGAGCAGCTCCACAGCCCGCAGCGTGTGCTCCTTCCGCGTCTCCTTCAGCAGCTCCTGCAGGGAGCAGGGAGGGCATGGAGGAGAGGGCACGAGCAGGGGTGGGCCTGCTCCCTCCCCTTCAGCACCCAGAAGTGTCCAGCAACCAGCCCTGCTCCCCTGCAGTGCCCAGCAGCCAGCCCAGAGACACTCCGGACAGTGGGAGCATGGAATAGACCCCATTACTCCCAGGCCCAGCACTCTGTCATGGCACTGGAGGTCCCTCCTGCCCCCCCATACCTTGACCAGGTTGTTGCAGAACCAGTAGACCCCTCCCATGTGCAGCAGGGTGTCAAAGATGTGGATGGAGCGGCTGTCAACCCAGCCCTTCTCCAACACCTTGGTGAACACGCTGGTCAGCACCTCCTTGATGGGCTTTTTGGGGGGCAGAAGATTCCAGTAGGGAATGGTGTCCATGCCCGTGGAAGGGAACTTGATCTGTGTGGCCGTTTGCTGCAGGACATCGGCGCACATGTGCTCCAGGATGGAGCTCATGATCACCACACTGCAGGGGAGAGGGGGGATCAGGAGGGAAGTGGGAAGGGGGAAAGGAGACACAGCAGCAGGAAGAGGAAGCGGGGTAAGGAATGGCACAGCACTGGAAAGGGAAGCAGGGCAGGGACTGGCAGGGAAGGGGAAGCAGGAGATGGCACAGCACTGGGATGTGGGAGCAGGGCAGGGTATGGCACGGCAATGGAAAGCAGAAGCAGGGCAGGACACAGCATAGCACTGGGGCACGGAAGGGCACTGGGAAGTGGGAGCAGAGCAGGAAATGTAGCGCTGGGAAGTGGAAATGGGGCAAGACATGCCAAGCAGCAGGAAGCAGGAGCAGGGCAGGAAGAGGCTGTGCCCAGAGCTCACCGCTCGTTGTAGAACTGGAGTGTGTTCTCCCCATATAGAGGGGTCGCCAGCTGCCGGATCATCTGCAGGGACTTCTCCCGCTCGTCCAGGCCCAGCATGCGGACATGGGCCACCAGCCAGGCCACAGCACACACTGCCATGCTGCACACCTTCCCCTTGATGTTGTCTGTGATTTTCTAGGGGAGGAGAGAGAGTAGAGGATGAGCACAGACAGGTGGATGCTCAGGAATCGCCTCCCAGGGCTGTGGGTCCCCTCCATGGGAGGAGTTCACTGGTGACACTGTCCCTGCCAATCCCACTACCACCCGGTGGGTCAGAGCAGCACCATAGGGCTGAAGCCACATCAGCTCTGTCCTCCCAAGTCTGTGAGCTCTGAGGCTGCTGCAGGAGAACAGAGCTTCTGCTGAGAGCTTCTCAACCCCTGGCCCCTCCTCAGGACACAGCACAGCCCAGCTCTGACCCCCCAGCCCCACCTGGATGGACTCGAAGGTGAGGACACCATTCTCCCAGGCGTTGAGGATCTCTAGGATGGCAGCTGAGATGCTCAGACACACCTCATGCCACTTCATCTGCCTGTCAGGGAAGAGATGATGGGGGTTCAGGCAAGGCCACAGGGCCAGGGAAGGTGGGGTGGGGGCTCATGGGTGGGCTCTTACACCAGCTTCATCTCAGAGGAGTTGTTGAGGAGGGCAACCAGGGACTCCACATTGGTGGAATCTGGGCGGAAACAGGGGTGGTCAGGGTTGAGGATCTTCCCCTCCTCGGGCATGCAGGTCAGCATCCAGGTCTCGAAGAAGGGCACCTCGCCCGGAGGGTTCGAATCTGACAGGATCACCTGGAAGGGAACCGGCATGGGGTCTGCATCCCACAGGGACCCTGCTGGCATCCCCACCGCGGGATGAGACCCCCCACCCTGGGCTGACACCCCACACACCGGGGTGCTCATGGCTGGGGGAACAGCGCCGCCCTGTGGCCCGGAGGGGCAAACAGGCACTGGTCAGCCCCCAGTACAGCACTGGTTTCCTGTCTGTGGACTGTGGTTTTCCCCAAAACCAGATGACTCCCCATGAAACCAAGGCCCAGCTCAGAGGAGGACAGATGCCAGGCCACGACCAGCCCTGGGGTCACTGTGTCCTGCCCGAAAAGGTCCCATGTCCCCCCTGCCCCACTGAGCTGTGCTCAGGGTCCCCAGCACTGGGGTCGCACAGCCCAGCTGGGAGGGTCCTGAGGGGCCCCCAAGCTGGGAATCCCACATGCCACTTCCTCCTCTCAGCCTGTGTCACCCGAGGGACACTATTTTTGTCCAAAAAACGTTTTGCACATCTGTTCAGCAGCAGCTGGGCAGGAAAGTCACCGGGCTGGGCCAGGGGATGAGACCTCATTGGACAGCCCCATGCACATCCCCCCCAGCCAAGACCCCCCTTCCCATTCCCCCCGGCCGGCTGGGCAGGGCCCCTCCCTCCCCCTCTCTGCATTCCCGGTGTTTCAGTATCGTTTCACCTCCCAACACACACAGATGTCAAAACCTCAAAAATTTTCATGCAACCAAAGTGCCGTTTCCCAAGCGGGGCCGTGAGTTCCTCCTTGGACAGGGGAGGGCTGACACTGCCTGGCTGTGGGACTCCCCCACAGCCAACCAGTGCCAAACTGGAGGGGCAACACTGGGAAAAACCAGTGTGCTCAGAACCAGCCCGGAAAAGCCGTGCAAGTTGCATTCCCACTGATCCCACTGTCCGCAAATGGAGCACATTCCAAGCCCTCAGGGAGGCAACAGCCAGTCCCGCTGCACCACCTGGCATCCACGGAGCCCCAAGGACAGACTTCCAGGTGACAGGCACTGTGCCCCAGGCAGTGGGGTCGCTGCAGGGACAGTGGGGACAGCAGGGACAGTGGCAGGCTGGCCACTAGAGGAGGCTGGCAGGCTGCAGCAGCGAAGGGGCTGCACTGCCAAGGCAAGAGCCCCTCAGAGGATCCAGCCCCAACCACACCCTCGGAGGATTCAGCCCTATCCATCCCCTCGTCCCCTGGGAGGATCCTTACCTCCGAGCCATAGGTCTGGGCCACATGGCACAGCATGAGGAAGGAGATGTCGAAGAGCAGGGCTCGGACTGATCCGCTCTTGGCTGAGGGAGGGGAAACAAAGACCTTGGGGGTCTCCAGCCTCAGTACAAGGATGATGGCAGGACCCCACGAGTGCAGGGATCAGGACCTGCTTCCCCCAGGCAGCTTTTGTAACTCCCACAGTGCTTGTGTGTGAAGGAGGGGACATGACAACTGCCTCCCCCCATCCTGTCTGCCTCCACTCAAGCCCCCAAAGCAGCTCTGGCCTCCTCTGGGCCACCCCCTCGCCATGGAAGGTCAGAGCACTCCAGAAGTTTCATCACATGCACACGGAGTCAGAGTCCTTATCTGGGCTGTGCTGACACATCACCCCTTCCAGGGAGGGAGCCAAGGGGCCCCCCGGGCTCAGCTGGGAAAAGAGAGCCCTTCCTCTGCAAGCAGGGAATGTCCCACCTTCGGGATGGACACACACATGAAGGCAGTGGGTCCCCAGGAGCCCAGACCCTGCTGGCACACGGCCACGTGCCCCTGTGCCCCGTTCCCATAGACACCCCCAGCCGGGCCTGGCACAGCTTGGCTTGCTCTGGCCCCACAGCCAGTCCCAGTTTAATCCAGCCAGGCCCCAGAGCATCCCAGCACGTGGCAGGGGGGGACACAGCTGAGATCACCCCACGCACGGATGCACACGCACTTACAGATTTCTCCGGTGATTTGCTTGGTGAATTCATTCAGCCTGGAGGGGCAGAGAGTGGCAGCAAAGTATTATCAGTCCAACAGGCCAATTCCTACCCCCTAGACAAGTGGGGGGCTGCCCAGCCTGCAGACCACCCCCACCATGGTGGGGAGAAGCAGGGCCCAGCTCCACAGACACCCTCCAGCACCATGGGGACAAACCACCTCCTCCCTGTCTTCACTCCCTGCAGCCAAACAGGTCTGGCCACGCTGCTCATCCCCACACCCATGGGCTCTCCCCAGAGCCAGCCCTGCTGCCTGCATGGGGGTTTTGGAGCACGGACCCTCAAACAGCCACCCCATGCACCCACTGGGGCTGGCGTGGGTCGAGCCCTCGGGGGAGCCCATCACGCAGTCCCACGTGTGCTGTGTGTGTGCTGTAACCAGGACACAAGTGTCTGGGGACAGAAGGGACACACAGCCCTGAATCCAGGGCTCTGCCAGGGCCTTCAGCTCTCTGAACACCCCCAAACCAACCTGGCTCTGATCCTCTGCCCTGTTCGTGTAGAGGCAAAGATGGGGTGCTGTGGGGCGCAGCCTCCCCACAATCCCAGCCCTTCCAGTGCTCCACTGGGCCAGAGGCACATCTATCCCTGTCTGGGGGGCAGTTTGGGGGGCTGCCCACTCCCCCCTGGACACCAGGGACAGTGCCATCCAGGTGGAGACTCACTTGACGAACTTCCGAGCAAAGGATTTCAGCTTGCCCGTGGCTGCTGCTGCTGCCAGCAGCAAGTCCAGGCTCTTCCCAGACAGCATGTGACCCAGGACCCCCAGCAAGCCCTCAGGGGACTTGGAGTGATCCGCATCCATGGTCTAAAAACAAAGAAGAGGAAAGAGAAGTCATGGGGAACATGTGCTACAGAACAGCAGTAAAACCCCTGCTTAGGGGGTACAGAGTTGATCAGGTCCCAGAGCCGTCCCCGAGGCCTTGGGGAGCAGGGACCCCACAGGCTTTGAGGGAGGTAGGATGGAGCCCTCCATGCTGCTGGTACTGGCAGGAAAACATTCCCTGTCACTGAGCAGCAGCAAAACAACCAGAGTGACATGGGGACATGGGGAGTCCCTGGGGAGTGGGGAAAATGCACGTGGGGAGCGGCTGAGCGGGATGGGTAGAGCTGGCTGGGCTCGGGCTGCTGGCACTGATGACATGCCACCTGACAGCTCCTCCAGCTTCCCAGGAAGGAGGAGGGGAGCTCCTGGGATGCATGGCAGAGCAGCAAGGCTGGGAGCAATTCCTTTGCTCCATCACCCCAGCACAGGGGGAGATCAGGCATCTCCCAAACGTCCAGGCTGCCTGGTGAGACTGGTGCTGCTGGGAAGGGGCTCTGGGGCCAAGCTCATCCTGCTCAGCACGGCTGCAGGGACTCACCTTCAGGATGTTGGTGACAGTGGGCTCAGCCCTCAGGATGAGCCCTGGGTTTGGCTGGATGTTGGCGTTCTCAGCCGATTTCAAGCATGGAGAGTTTTCCTTGTCCGCTGTCCTGGGGGACCCCACAGAAGGGTCAGTGAGCAGGAATCCATCACCCTGCCTTCCTCCTCCCACCTACTGGCACCACCAAGGGACAGCCACCACCTCAGGCCACCACCAGCTGCCACTCTGAGGGGACAGACTCTGCCTGTGCCCAACTTGTCACCAAAAGCAATTCCCCATCACCCCAGGCCACCATGTCCCAGCCATGGACACAGCAGCTGCTCCCTCATGCTCCCCTCCAAAACAAGGTGCCCCAGCCCCATTTTTGGAAGTTACCCAGACATTGGAGGGGCTGTACCGTTTGTCGATCAGGTTGGTCTTGTTGGCCTCGGAGAGCAGCCCCTGCTTGCTGCACTCCTGCAGGAGCAGGCTCATGCAGTTGCAGCTGGAAGAGAGAGCAGAGCTCTAGCCTGAGGGACAGCATTCCTGTCACCCCAGGCAGTGCCACAGGGCAGGGGGACTCCTGCGCTGTCCTCCTGGGCCCACTCCCACCCCTCTGAAGATGCTGCAGGGCCCAGAGCAGCTCTGGGTGTCACACAGCATCACCCACACATGACTCAGCTGTCAGACGCTCACTGCCTCGCTCATGTGCGACGCCAGGTCCTCAGGAAGGAGGAACTGGATCAGAAACTAAACCAGCCTTGGCAGGACCCCACACTGAGGACAGGGTGGCTGTGGCACGTGGCCATGTGGGAGCCCTGGTCATGGCAAGCACTCACTTGCAGCGCTGGTCAGCTTTGTCGAGCAGAGGGGTCAACTTGAGCAGGAACTCGAAGGCACAGTTCACGTCCTCGGTGAAATCCTGCCGAGCACAAAGCCGAGCACTCAGCCTGGCATGCTCCCAACACAAGCCCACCTCCCACTTCCACTGCCTGCTCTGTTAGGGAAGGTTTTTGGGACACAGACCACTTCCCCACACAGCTCTGTCCAGGCACCAGCACCACTATGACATAGCTCACATATCGTGACACGCAGTCCCCATGGATGAGCCTCCAGACTCACCTTGTCCCCTTGGGGATACTTCTTGAGTTTAACCAGGACTTGGGGCATCTGAAAGACACAGGGCATGCTGTGACACCAGGGCAGACCCTGCTCTGCAGCTGGGACCCCCTGGCAGCACCAGCCCAGACCATCATGGCTGCACACAGCTGCTCTCCCAGCAGAAGGACAGGAGCATTTCTGGAGCAGCATGGGCATCCAGGGGACTTTGTGCCCCTGCCCCCCTCCACAGAGTCCTTCCACCATCACCCACAGCCACATTTATCATAGAGCCACAGAACGGTTTGGGTTGGAAGGGACCTTAAAGGTCAGCCAGTCCCATCCCCTGACATGGGCAGGGACACCTCCCACTAGCCCAGGTTGCTCTGAGCCCCATCCAACCCGGCTCTAAACACTTCCAGGGATGGGGCAGCCATAGCTTCTCTGGGCAACCCGTGCCAGGGCCTCACTCCCCACCACAGCAAAGACTTTCCTCCCAACATCTAATCTAAAGTTACTCACTTTCATTTCCCCTACAACAACCCAGGAAAACCCACTCTGCCAAACCAAGTGCAACAGGGCTGAAAGGAGGCCCCTGGACAGAAAGTGGATGCTCAGAGGGTGACAGGAGGGCTCAGGTGGGGTGGGGGGCACTCTAAGGGGCACTCTATGGGTGTGGGACCATCCCAAGGGGCACACTGCAGGGGAGGAGGACTAATTGCTCTGGCAGAGCTCAGGGCTCAGCAGGAGCCAGGCATGCAGGGAAAGGGCAGCGGCAGGCACAGGGCTCAGAGCAGCAAGGGGATGGGCAGCCCTACCTTCAGGAAGGTGAAGGCTGTCCACTTCAGCTCCTCTGTGCCCTCGGGGCACTCAATGAGGCCCACAAAACAGGCCTTCCAGATCTCCAGCACGAAGAGTGGGGATGGGATGCGCTGCGAGGCACACACATAAACCTCCTCAGTGCTGGGTTGGCAGCAAAGCACATTCCCCACCCCCCTCAGCCAAACCCTCATCCCTGCAAAGGTGTTGATGGGCTCCCGCTGCTCCCTTGGACCCGGATCAGCACAGGGAGACAGAGAGGCACAGCACGGAGCAGTGGCTGTGGCCTCAGGCCACCTGAGCAGGAGAACATGCTGTCACTTCTGTACCTGCATCCTCTTCACCATCATGAGCTGCTCCACCAGCGGCTGGGTCTCTCCTGTGAGGTTCATGGTCCCCTCCAGCAGCACCACGGCGTGCACGGTGGGGAACCCTGTCTTGTTCAGCTGCTCAGAGTGGACCGAGAGCATGGTGGGGATGCTGGGTGGGAGGGGACAGCCCAGGGTCACTGGGGTCCTGCAGGGACAGATTCCTGCTCCTCTTGTCCCACTCTCATTCCCTGGCCAAGCCCCTGACCTTTGCTACCCTGTGTCTCCCCCGGGGCAGGACAGCCTGGAGCACCTGTGCCTGGGATCAACAAGACACTGGGATCTGGAAGCAGTTTTAGGGGGATCTGGAGCAGGAATAGCAGCTCTGGTGTGACCAGAGCAGCTGAGGGATGGTAAAGGGCCCCAGGTCACTAGAGGAGCAACTCCCAGGCAAGATTCCTCTGCAGCAAGTCACCCCTTGCCCTGTCCCCTCTCCCCTGGCCAGACCCAGCCCACTGTCAGAGCAGGGATCCAAGCTGGGAAGGGACAGAGAAGCAGGGAGCCAGCATGGAGAGAGGTAGGAGGCTCTCAGCCCTCAGAGCAAGGAGTTTGGGTGACTCAGAGTGGGGCTCAGACCCATTTTGCCCCCCAAGCCCAGGAAGCAGCAGCCCACAGCCACCTCTTGATGAGGGACACGCAGTTGTCAGCCTGGCTCCGCAGTGGGGAGGTGCCGAGGTTGTTCAGGCTCTCCCCCAGCTTGACGAGGGACTGCTCCACAGTGCTCCAGGAGGCTGGGGAGGGAGGACAGGGATTCAGCAGAGGGGCAGGGACACATGGAAAAGCTGGGCAGGATGGCTCCAAGACCCATGGCTGCACAGAGGGGCTGCAGGGGCTGGGGGTCTCTGTTGGTGCTGAGAGCCCAAATGGAGGATTTGTGTGCCCCCAGCAGCTCCTGCCTTGGGCTCAGCCTGGCACAGCCTCTTGGCAAGACACAGGCACAGCCGAAGGTGCAGGGCTGTGCCAGGCTGGCAGAGCACAGGGCTCACCACGCGCCCAGGAACATCTCACGCAGCCTCCACATTAATTCTGCTCCTTTTCCAAGGGCAGCACGGAGGGGAGGGGGCAGAGGGTGGCACGGAGCCAGGGAGGAGAGACAGTTACAGCAACAGGGCTGGAAGATGGATAGGCTTGGAGCCGCAGGGACAATGCGGCAGGAGCCGGGCAGGGGGAAGGGAGAGGTGGCAATGACACCTCCACAGGGCCAGCGTGCGGGGCAGGGACATACACGTCTCCTCCAGCTTGGCAATGTGGATCAGGGCACGGTTCTTGGTGCTGCTGAGCACCTTCTCCAGCCGCTCCAGGCACATCTTCAGCTGGTTCTCTGCTGCCGCCTGCTCCAGAGGCTCCTTCACCTTGTCAGCGTAGAAGGCGGCACAGCGCAGGAGCCAGGTGAGGGCACTCAGCAGTGCCCGGCACAGGCTGATGCACTCCTCGGCCTTCCCGTGGCAGCTGGAAGGGGAGAAAAATGGGAATGTGCTCACTGCATGCTGAGAAACTGAGGCACAGACACAGGGCAGGCTGGGGAACCCAAACTCAGGTCCCATGCTCCCACCCGGCTCCTTTGCTGCAGATCCCAACATGCTCATCCCACCAGCATTCCTGCTGTGCCAGGGGGGAAGGAAACCACCCTCCCACCCGGTGCAGCCTCCTCGCTGGCCACTCCACTACAGGGAAACTTTCCAAGCTTTTAATCAAATTATCTTGCTAAGAGAGGCTCAGCATCGATCAGTGCTCTGCAAGAGGTGAACGCTTTCCCCTCCTGATGCACAAATCATCAGGGCCAGAAGTTTTGATCAAATTAAGCAGAGGATCAGAGCAGGCAGGAGCGGATTAAGGGTCGGCTCTGCAGTTGGCCAGCGACAGCTCCTTGTCAACATCTGCCACTGATGCATATTCATTGCTGCTGCTTCATTTCATTTCATTGAAGAGCTGCTACCTTCAGCCTTCCTCCTCCTCCTCCCTCTGTCCCTGGGTTTGGCCTCCCAGAAGAGGCTGTCAGGGGTTAACAGGAAGATTTCTGAGCTTTCTAAAAAAGTTTTTGTGGCCTGAATTGTCTGGACTCCCTTGGGTCCTGCAACACCAGCGGAAGAGCATGAAGCAAAACAAGGCAGTGCCTGGGGCAGCACAGGCAGGACAAGACAGGGACATGCAGCCAGGGCCTGGGAAGCAGCAGAGGGAAAGGAAACACTCCAAGGGTACAGAGACCCTCGAGCCAGGGGCCTTACAGCCACCCCATCTACCTGAGCCGGGCAGGAATACCATAGCGAGGTTTATCCCAGAACAGGGGGAGGGTTTCCTGCAGCTTCCCATTAAGCTGAGGGGATTTGGATTCCCTCTGCTCTCCCCATGTTGGCAGCAACTTGGGAAAAGACAAGAAGCTGAAGGGGGAATCTGCCCTCCTCTGCCAGGCAGAGTATCCTGAGATCAGCCAGGCCCCTCCAGCTCCCAGTGCTGCACATGGCACAGCCAGGACCAAAGTCGCAGCACTGGATCGGTCACACCGTACCTGAGGCGGTCACAGAACATGTCCATGATCTCCAGCAGCGACTGGACACACAGATCCCGGGAGAAGTCATCGAACTAGAGCAGGGGAACAGGGAGGGATCTCAAACGGAGGCTGCCGAGCTCCAGTAGCTCCCAAAACACCCTCAAGTCCTTCCTCCAGAGCCAGGTCGGGCGCTGCGGCCGCAGGACACTCGCCCTGGCAGCTGCCCAGAAGCCACTTGAATGAGAAGTAGGTCAGGGTTGTCTGTCGGCCGGGTCATGCCCTCCCAGGGTGGCAGGGCCGGGGCTGGGCCAGGGCTGGGCTGCCCCGATGCCGCGGTGGTGGCCGGGTGCCAGCCCCCTGCCCACCCCCGGCCCGGCGGGGCTGGCAGCGCCAACAGCCCGGCTGGCCGCGGGGCTGGGGGGCGGGGGGCAGCAGAAGCGCGGCCCCCCCCTCCTCCCGGAGCAGATGGGGAGCCCCGCCGGGCCGGAGCTTGCCCGCAGCTCTGCGCTGGGCCCACGCTGAGCTGAAGGAGGAAGGCTCGGCTCTCAAGGTCAGCGCTGTGCCCGCCCTCCGAACAGGCAGCAATGCGGGACCAGGGGAATGGAACGAACCTTTGGAGCAGAGCTGAGGGGGGGTTTGGCCTTACCCCACCCTGGGAGCGCACCCACCCCCCCCAATCACTGCTGGGCCTGCTGGAGGGGTCCCCACCTCGCTGGGGCTTCATAGCTCAGCCCACAGTCCCCCAAAACAACACTGGCTGCCAGCACCATTATCCTCCTGTCTCCCTTCCAACAAGGGGGTAGGGGAGAGAAACTATTCTCCCTCAAATTGTTCTTCCTCCGAATCAGAGATCACCCTGACAAGGCGGGGGTGGGTCTGAGGTCTTTGCTACAGCCTGGGTCTCTGACACAACCTGTGAGGGGCTTCCCAACACAGAGCAGAGAAAGCCATGGAGGGCTGATCCCCATGGAAGCAGCACGGGGACACTGAACACCCATGGGAAACCACAGCCGAGTGTGGCCTGTGGCTGTAGCCGCGTGGCCCCGGCACTGGCAGCTCCTCCATGGCCAGCTCCAATCCCCACAGTGCTGCCAGCGCCGCTGGCTGCGGCAGGATGTGGTTTCCGGTGACCTAGACGGGGTTATACACAGGGCAGAGCCTGCCAGGCCCCCCAGGGCAGAGGGATGAGGCGTTCACACCCCCAAAACCCTGCAGGACCCGCAGCAGCCTGTCCCCAGCAGGACACAGAAGGGCTTGGGAAGGGCTCAGGCGCTAATCCGTGCTGGCTGCCCACTGCTGACTCAGCCCAGGACGTCGCCTTCCACTTGACCTATATTTGGTGGGAGTTGTGGGGAGGGAAAGGGATTCATGGGTCGTGGGTAAAGAGTGAAACCTCCGAGAGCACCTGCCGGAGCCGTACCTTGCTGATGGCCGTCAGCACCGTGGAATAGGACACCATCTACAACACACAAAGCCAAAACAAGCGCGGTGTCACACGGGGGCTGAGCCAGCGCCGCGCTCGTTGCCGAGGAACGGCAAGGTCAGGGCACGGCCCCGCTGCCTGTCACCGCAGACAGGGCCGGGGCCGGGGTGCTGACCCGGCACAAATCCAAACAGACATTTTTAGGTGATCGCTGATGTGTTTCACACAAACTTTAGGCGATATTAAACACTGGGATATGAAAGCGCGGAGCTCACGGCGAGCGCAGAGGCTCTCGGGGGGCAGAATTCCCACCCCGGGCGATGGCAGAGGCTATTTATGGAAACATCCACGCCCTGGGCACAAGCTGAGCCCTCCATCACCCGCCCCAGCCGTGGAGAGGCTCAGATGGGGGATTTGGGGTGTCTGTCCACCACCAACACCCTGGTTCCTTTGCTGACTTCACTGGGGCCAGGTGACCCTCAGCAGTGCTGGCAGGTCCTTACCTGGGAGCTGATGGCATATTTCAGGTAGGACAAGATGAGTGGGTTTGGGGATGGCCCGATCATGGCCTGCTCCAGGAGAGCCTCTGCAAGGGAAGAGAGGGGCCAGAGGGTCCCAGGTCAGCACACGGGGACTCAGACACACAGCTCTGCCCTCATCCCACAGGGAAGCTGGCCAAGCCCAACTGTGCCAACCACAGTGATTCCACACCACTTTTCCCCAAAATTCACTGAATCCCACAACTTTCTAATCCCCAATGGCACACAAGCCAGTGAATAATTCAGGCAGAGCACACAGCCTCCTGCTAACTCAGCTCTCCCTGGGCTCTCCGGCCCCGAAACTGCGCCTGCTGCTCTCCAAACACATTCCCCTCCCTCCCACCTCCTGCCCTGCAGCCTCCACTGAGTAGCTTTTGCCCGGGAACCCGGGGCTGAGCTCTGGGCTGCCTGTCCCCTGCGCTGGGCCCGGCCCTGCCCGTCTGGCCCTTGGTGGCCCGAGGGGCTCTGCCCGTCCCATCTGCTCAGCCAAGCCTTTAATTGCCCATTTGAGCCATGGCAGAGTGCAGGAAGCACCTCCCCGAGCAGGCCCCGGGCTGTGGCTCGGGCTGCAAGTAGGTCAGAGCACCCAGATGTAAAAGGGGGAGCAGCAGCCGGGTGGGAAGTTGTTGCCCCAAAGCTGAGGAGGAGCCGCCGGCGGATCCCAAGCGCGGGAGCAGGAGACTCCCTGGGTCTCACTCCAAGGCTGAGGCCTGGGCCAAGAGCGTCTGGGATGAGGACAGAAGGTGGTGGCAGCCATCCCCTCCCCAGCCCAGTCCAGAGTGTCACCACGAGCCAGCCACATGCTGCTCCCCATTGCAGACGTGTCAGCAGCGATCTGACGGCCCCGCCGTGATCCCGGCAGCCCGTGCCAGCTTTCCCTCCTTTGTACTTCCAAGCTGAAAGGCAGGAGCTTGGGGAAGGACAGCTCTGGGGGCTGTGGTGAGGAAGGGAGCTGCTCTTCCAGCCGTCAGGACCTCGGGAACAGGCTCTCCCTGTGTGCACACAGCGCTTGGAGTCGGGGTTGGCATCCTGCCTTTGTGGTTCCCCAAAGGAAAAGGAGACACGGCTCCTTCCCCTCCTGGCATATGGGCTGCCCCCAACAAAGCCCGGGCTGCTGAGCCTTTCCCTGGCTGAGTGTGGGCCAGGAGAAACCTGTTCCTGCAGAAATCATAAGGAATTACCATCTCTGGCCCTGTTTTTGGGGAGACACAGAGGAGCCCACGCCAAGCACCCCACAGGCCTCGCTGCCAGCAGAGCAGGAGTTGGTGTCACCAGGGTGGGAACAGGCACCAGGGAGCCCCGGGGACCATCTGGGCAGCAGCAGGAATGGCCCTCAAGCCAATCACCCAGAAAATCCACCCAAAGCAAATCCGTCTCCCCATGGCCACAGCTCCAGCTCAGCGCTTCCAGCCCCACGTTGGAGGGGCCAAACCCAGCCAGAGCAGCTCAGAGATGGGGACGGGGTGTGACAAAACACAGACATAGTCAGAAAATCCACTGGGAGGATGGAGAGAGGGGAAAAATATCCAGTGGGGAAAGATTGCCACCTTGGAGGGGTGAGATCTACTGCCTATGTGGGGCTGGTTCCCTTTAAACCCCCCGGAGCAGCGATCCCTGGCTCTGTTTATTTATCCAGGGACGTGCTGCACAGGGAAAATCCCAGCACCAAGTTTCTATAATTAGCAGGAGAGTCTGGCAAATCTTTAAACCGGTCCCAGCCTTTGGCAGGATTTGTGTGAAATGCCCTTGAATTGGGCTGGGAAAAGAAACCCCCCTAGTCAGGGTGGGAAGCGGCCTCAGGAACAGCACCTGGCTAAGCAGGGAAACAATCAGGGAATCAGGGAATCATTAAGCCTGGAAAGACTTCCAACTCCACTGAGCCCAACATTTAACCCAGCACTGCCATGTCACTAATGAACCCTGTCCTCAAGTGCCACATCCACATGGTTTTGAACACTTCCAGGGATGGTGATTCCACCACAGCCCATTCCAATGCCTAATCACCCTTTCTATGAAGAAATTTCCCCTAATATCCAACCTATTTCCCTCCTGGAACAACTCGAAGCTGCTTCCCTTGTCCCAAAAGCCAGGTTGTGCCCCTGACCCCTCACAGTGGGGAAAACGTGGAAAATTGTCCCAAAATAGATCCAGAGGGGCGGGAAGGGATGGGGGAACAGTCAGGAATGGACTAAAGGGGTTGGGAAAAGGCATTTTGGCGTGAAAAGTAGGGAGTGTGGGAAGAGGGGAGGGGCCCCAAAATGCAAGGGGGAGCCCCCAAAATACACCAGGGACCTCCAAAACACCCTCGTCTGCAGCCCAGAAAGGGAAAGGCAGGGGGGTGACACCCCAAACCCTTCGTGGGGACCCCCAGAACACCCCTGTGCGCCCACTGAGGAGAGGGGAAGCCCCCCGGACCTGCCAGGTTGAGGATGTCCCAGGTGGCTCCGCGGGGGAAGAACCGCTTCATGTTTATGGCCCATTGGTAGTCGCTCCAGCGCTCCTTCCAGGCCTGCAGGATGGCCTGCTTCAGGTTCACCACCTTCATGGTCACGCTGCGGGCGGAGAGCTCAGGGTGGGACGGAGCCCTGACCCCCTCCCCGGGAAGGCCAGGGGGGAAGCGGGGTCCGGCGGGGAGCGCGGCCCAGCCGCTCCGGAGGGGCACGGCCGGGGGTCCGCCCGCTCCCCGGGGCTGGGGGGTGCTCGGAGCAGCCCCGGAGCCGCCCTAGAGCCCCCCGGTGCCCGCGGGTGCCGCCGGTGCCCCCCGGCCCTCACCGTGTCCCGGCGCCGCCGAGCGCCTCCCTGAGCGCCTCCCTCAGCGCCTGGGCACCGCCATGGCGGCACCTGCCAAGGAGCCGCGCGCTGATTGGACGGCGGGGCGCGGCGGGGCGCGGGGGGCGCTGGGAGTTGTAGTTCGGGGGGGGGAATGGGGCGGGAGGCGGGGGCAGAAGTGGCGGTTTTGGGGGGAAAATAGCGAGGGGTGAGTGTGCAAAACCAGGGGACGGCGGGGGAACACGCGTGGGGTGTGCAAACATAGCGGGGGGTGAAAACAGGGGCGGTGGAATGGGGGTTGAGTGTGAAAACATGGGCTGTGCAAATGGAGTGAGTGTGCAAAGGGAGGGCGGGTGTGCAAAGGGAGGGTGGGTGTGCAAAAGGGGGTGTGTGGGAAAATGGGAGGATGGGTATGAAAACTGGGAAGGGGCAAACAGGAGGATGTGGGTGTTAAAACGGAGCTGAGTGTGCAAACACGGGGATGAGCGTGCAAACATGGGATTTGCAAATGTGGGATTTGCAAACACAGGGGTGCAAGGCAAGGGGTGTAAATAGGTGAGCGTGCAAATGGCTGAGTGTGGAAAGGCTCAGGGGTGCCCACACAGGTGTCTGAGCACGGCTGTGTGTATGTGCAGGTGTGTGCACACGTGTGTGCTGCACGGGTGTGATCATAGGTGCATGTACAGACACGTGTGAGCTCCTGTGTGCACATGTGAGGACACAGACACCCACGGGCAGGTGTGCACACAGGTACCTGTGCAGGGGGGGATGCACACCCAGGTGTGCACACGTGTGTGCCTACACAGTGGTGTGTACAGACACACGTGTGCTCCCGTGTGCAGACACAGATATCCACGGACAGGGTGTGCACAGCCACACAGGTACCCACCTGGATGGATGGATGCACACACACACACACACACACACACACACACACACACAGGTGTGTACAGGGGTGTGCCGCAGACACACACGTGTGCACACACGTGTCACAGCCATGGGCTTGGGCTGCCCACCCACCCCTTCCCCGCAGTACCAGCAGCTAAAAATATGCCCAGGGATGGTGCCAGCTGTCACCATGGCAACGGGAGGATGGGGAGCGGTCCCGCGGGGGGCAGCCCCCCAGAACCCCCAGCCCCCCCAAATCCCAACACCACCAGCACTCCCAGCACCCCAACACCCCCAAAGCCCCCAGAATGCCCCCAGCAGCCCCCCAGCACCCTGAATACCCCCAGGCCCCAACACCCCACAACCCTCAGCACCCCAGAACCCCCAGCATCCCCAGAACCCCCCCAGAACAACCCCACACATCTCAGGAGTGGGGTGAATCCCCCCAGGGTGGCAGGGTGGGAGCCAAGTCACCCACTGCCCTCCTGGCCCCCCGGCCCTGCCCGGGGGGGGCTGCACAGCCCCTTAATTCCCCGGTTAATCATTCATGGGGCCGGGGCGCAGCAAATCCCCCCGCGCCGGGGCCGGGATTAGGCGGGCGAGCGGCTGCCCAGCCGGCGAGGGGCCCCGGCAGCGGGGGGGTCCCACCGGGGGGGCTCCGTCCATGAGGAGGGATTTCCTGTGCCGGGGGGGGGCCCACTCCCTGCAGCTGGCGGAGGAACAGACACCACGGGGGTCTCCAGGCAGGAGGGGACCAGAGGAGCTTCCCTGACACCCCCCCAATGGCACAGCACCCCCAAACCCTGGGGGCGAGGGGTGCTGGCCTGGTGGGGTGGGGGGGTGGTGGAGAGCTCTCGGGGGGTCGCAGCCCCCCGGGGCAGTGCGGGGACAGCCGGGCAGGGGGAAGGCGTCGAGGCTTCGGCGCCTTGGCAGGACGCCCCGGCACAGCTGCCTCCGGCCCGGGGCCGGGGGGGCCGGAAGGGGCCGGGGCCGTTCCCAGCGCCAGGGGCAGGCAGGGGGCGAGTGGGGGCCAGCACTGGGGGCTTCCCCTTCCCACGGGGTCACCAGGGCGAGCCAGGCCCCCCCAGTGCCAGGTCCTGCTGGGGGGCACATGGCCATCTCCCGGTGTTCGGCAGGGTGTGAAGGATCTGAACCAGAGCCAGGGGTCACCCCCATGGGGCCACCCCAGTTGGTGGGGGGTGCTGCCCCATGGGGATCTCCAGTGCTGGGGGTGGAGGTGCCCGGTGTCACCCCCATCCCGGGGGTCCGGGGGGACTCCACTGCCGGCTCAGGGCTATATTTAGTGTCTCTGCTGCAGAGCAGCAGGATGAATTTTAATGAGCGTGTTCCGGCAGAGTGCCTGCACCCCGAGAACAGCACGGCCCCTCTGCATCCCAAATCCTTCCCGAGTGGGGTCTGCTGCAGGGCAGGGCGTCCCCACCATGCTGAGGGGGCACAGAGAGGGGCAGGGGTGGCACTGGGGGCACCTCACATGGGATGGGGGGCTGGTGATGGGTGTGGGAGGTGCCTGTCCACGCTATAGGGGTTCCACGGGTGAACCCCAGCCCTGCCTGTTTCCCCTTTGGAGTGGGGGGTGATGGACAGCCACGGGCGGGGGGATTTGGGGACACGGCATGGTGCTGAGGTGGCTGAGCCCCACTGGCCAGGGCAGACAAGCTCGGCCACAGCCTTATCGCGGGCAGACGGTGTCGGGGGGCCGTGGCTGCGCCGTGTTTGCCGAGGATAAAGTGTACGGAACAGGCGGGGAGGGACGGGGGGGCCGTCACGCTGCCGCTGCCCCGGCACGCTGGGACTGCCAGCCACGAGGATGGGGGGCCCGGGGTGACACCAGGACCAGGGGGCTCACTGGGGCTACAGGGCCCACGGGGCTGTGGAAACCGGGGTCAGCAGGAGGTCCAGGGGGCCCGGGGGGGGGGCTGTGGGGACACCCACCACCAGCCCAGGGTGTCACTCTGCCCCATGCCCTGGGGGTCCCCATCCCCATCTCCTGGGGACCCCCATTACTTGGGTGTCGCCCTTGGGACCTCAGTTCCCTGGATGGCACTGTCCCCTCGTTGTCCCCATTCTGAGCACCACCGTTCCCTGAGAGCCGCTGTCCCCAGGGGACCCCACTCCCCTGGGTGCTGCCTGTGCACCCCGAGCATCCCCATCCCCTGGGCCCCCCCTGCCATGGAAACCATCATCCCTTGGGGACCCCTCCCTCTCCTGGAAGCCTTCATCCCCAGGGGCCCCTCATCCCCGTCGTTCCCCGGGTGCCAGCGCACCGCCTATGCAGCCCAGGGAGGGGGGTACCCCCGGGGCCGGGGGGTGGGCGGCGAGGAGGCCGAGCCCCCCAGAGGTCAAAGGGTCGAGCTGCGGGGCGCTGGGCGGGGGTGGGGGGCCCGGCAGCGGCGCTTTAAGCCCGGGCATGACGGGACCTGTAGTCCGGGGGGGAAAAGGGGGGGCTGGGAGCAGGGGCTGCTGGGAAAGAGGTGGGGTGGGACGGGGAGGGTCGGGGGGCTCCGTTGGGGGGACCCCCGGCGCCCTCCCCGGTGAGCCCCCCGCGCTCCCAGGGCACGCCGCCACCCTCGCCCCCACGGCGGGGTCCGGCCACGGCCCCACAGCGGGGTCCGGTCCCCCCCGGCCCCACCAGCCCCACACATCCCCCGGGGGGCGCAGGGGCAGGGCCCCCCGACGTGCGGGTGTCCCGCGGGGCCGGATCCTGCCCGGGGCGGTGCGGGGCCGGGGGGACCCCCGTATCCGGTGTGTGCCGTCCCCCGGGGCCGGGCTGGGCACCCCGGGGTGCGGAGCTGCCCCCCGCCCCGTGGGCACCGTCCCCACCCTCCGTGGGCACCGGCCCCGCTCCCCCATGAGCATCGTCTCCACCCCACCGCCACCCGCCGTGGGCACCATCCCCAGCTCCCTCGGGTCCTGTCCCCAAATCCTGCGGGCAGCGTCCCCAGTGCCCATTGTCACTGCCACAGCATCCCCGTGGGTGCTGTCCCCAACTCGCTGTTGGTGCTGCCCCATCCCCCGTCCACACCCCGTTGTCGCTGTCACAGCATTCCCACGGGTGCTGTCCCCAGTCCCTGTGGGCACCATCCCCACCTCGCCACGGGCATCGTTCTGGGCCTCTCTGGGCACCGTCCCCGACCCCCCCGTGGGTACAGCCCCCCACCCTGTGCTCACCATCCCCCCGTCCCCGCTGTCACTGTCACGACATCCCCGTGGGCACTGTCCCAAACTCCTGCGGGCTGCGGCTTCACCCCACCACGGGCACCATCCCCGGGGCCCCGTGGGCACCGTACCCAGCTCCCCGTGGGCGCCACCCCCACCCCCCGCGGGCACCCCCTCGGGTACAGCCCCCCACCCAGCGCTCACCACCCCACCGTCCCCGTTGTCACCGCCACCCCAACCCCGTGGTCCCCACCAGGGCTCCCACCGCGCCACCCCGAGCCCCGCGCACCCCACGCCCCGACGTCGCCCCCCTGCCCGCTGTCCCCGCCGCTTCCCCCGTGGGTCCCCACGCGGGGCCGGGCGCGGCGAGGTGCAGGGAGCGGCTGCGGCCGGCGGAGGGGGCTGCGGCCGCGGCGGAGCGGAGCGGGCGGGCGGCGGGGCCGGGGGAGGGAGGAGCCAGCGCCGTTCGTCCGTCCGCCGCCGCCGCCGCTGCGCCCCGCTCCGCTCCGCGCCCCGCACCGCCGCTCCGCGCCCCGCTCCGCGCCCCGCACCGCCGCCCCGCACCGCCGACGACGCCCCCCAGGTAAGGCCCCAGCCGCCCCCCCCCCCCAGCCCCCA
>JAWWEW010000077.1:1919141-1933089 GCA_035583185.1 Anabacerthia variegaticeps
GCCCCCCACCCCTCCGCCACCCCCCCCGGGCCACCCCCGCCCCTCGTCCCCCCCGTCCCCGCACCCCCCGCTCCCCCCCCCAAGCACATACCTCATGGCTCCCGGAGCTGCCCCTGCCCGCGGCGTCGAGCCCGGCCGGCACACGGCCTGGCACGGGGCTCGGCACGGCCTGGCATGGCCCGGCACGGCTCGGCGCGCCCCACCGGGGTCCCCCACTATGCAGGGCGGTGGCGGGGGGGCCGCGGCCGGCGTCGCTGAATGTAGGGGCGCGGGCCGGGGGGGGCCGCGGAGCCCCCGTGACAATCACAGTCTGTGACGTGCGATTTTAAACCCTTTTGTGTTTTGGTCAGGATTTTAAAGAAAGATATTTTTATGGTAATTGTTGCTGGTCTATTTTACTATATATTTATGTAATAAATATATGATGAAAAAAAAAAACCAAACAACCAAACCCCCCACCCCAAACCCACCCCAAACCCACCCTCCACAGCGCGGCTGGATCCGGCCTCTACATCCCACCCCCAGCCGCTGGAATGGGGGGGTCAGGGCGAGGGGACCCCCCGGCGCTGCCAGCGGAGCCGTGGGTCCGGCACACGATTTGGGGTGGGGGGTCCCAGCGTCCCGGCGCCCACCTTGGGGTGAATCCCTGTGAGTCCGGCGGGCGCCGTGGGGTCGGTGCTGCCCCGGGGGGGGGGTGGTCTGTGCGTCCCCCCGCTGTGGTGTATGTACAGGGGTGTGCGGGGGGGGCCTTTTTGGGGGGTCCGGGGGGCACTACTGGGCGTCGATGCGGAAGGAGAGCAGCTTCTCGGAGTGGAGGTTGTTGAGGGTGCGCAGGTCCGGCAGCTTCAGCAGCAGTTTGGTGAAGCGCGAGGTCTCGGCCGGGCGCGTCTTCAGCACGAGGGCACGCAGGGCCCTCAGCAGGGTCTCCTGCAGCTGCTCCACCGACGCCGTGTCCTCCATGCCCGAGCGGTCTGAGGGGACAGGGTGTCAGGGGCAGAGAGGGGACACCCCGGCTCCACCCCCAAAACCCCCTGATATCTGCCCCCACATCACCCCAATCCCCCTGTGATCCCAGCCCTGAACCCCCTGATCCCCATCCAGTCCACCCCCAGCCCCTGGATCGCCACTGAATCCCTCCAACCCCACTCTGAACACCCTGCTCCCAGCCACAATCCCTCCAAACCCTCCATACCCCCCGTGCCCACCTGCCGAGACGAGGACGACGGCGGTGAAGAGCCCCAGCTCCTCGTCACTGAGCTCGAGGGCACTGAGCTTCTCGCTGAAGTCGAACATGGCCCCGAGCAGGTCCCCCATGCCCATGGCCCAGAGCTCCTCCAGCCCGTACCGCGTGCGGCTCATGAACGTCACCGTCTGCTCCTTCACGTCGAACAGCGACGCGAAGCGAACCATCAGCACCTGCGGGGTGGGCAGCACGTGGGGCACCGGGACGGGGCACTGAGGGCACCTTGCTCCATGCCACGGCTCCCAAATGTGGGGCACTGCAGTGCTGTGGGGCTCCATGCCAGCTCTTGGGGCGCAGTGCCATGGAATGGGCACTGTGCTGCGTGCCACAGCTCCCAAATGTGGGGTACCATGCCATGGGCACCATGCAGTGCCATGGGGCATAGTGCTTTGTGACACAGCTCCCATGTGTGTGGCACTGCAGTGCCATGGGACACTAGGCGAGGCCATGGGGGCTTCATGTCAGTCCATGGCTCCCAAATGTGGGGCACTATGCCATGCCATGGGCACGGTGGGGTGCCAGGCAGTGCCATGCCTCAGTCCATGGCTCCCAAATGTGGGGCACTGTGCCATGCCATGGGCACCATGCCATGTTATAGGGCATCATGCAGTGACATCTGTGCCATGGCTCTCATATGTGGGGCACTGCAATGCCACGGGGCTCTTCATGTTCTGGGCCACTGTGCCAGTGCTTTGGGGCTCTGTGCCAATCTGTGGAGCATCGTGCAGTGCCACGAGGATCGTGTCAGTCTTTGGGGCACCATGCCCTCCTTCAAGCCCTTGCCATGCCAGGACATACCTCAAAGGTGCCAGCCTTGAGCAGGGTGACCTGGTCATGCTGGGAGAGCGCCTGGAAGCCAGGAATGTGCTTGGCGAACTCGACGACCTCGCGGACGGCGGGGGTGAAGCTGAGGGAGAAATCCTCCCAGATCTCCTGCACGGAGCGCCCGCTGCGCCCGGGAACGTGGCTGTTCATCGGACACGCCTGCGGGCGACCGGGGGTCAGCGGGCACCGGGGGCTCCCCCAGGCACTGCGGGGCTCCCCCAGCCCCATTGTCACGGGGCGAGGGGGCACCCGCAAGGGGATTAGCTCAATAAGCGGCTAAAAATACCCCGGGGGGAGCAGGAGCCCCCGGGCGCTCACCGGCAGGACATCCTTGGGGCCGCGGGGCCAGGGGCACCCCCTCGGGGCTGGGGGCTCGGGGTAGGCGGTGGGGCAGAGCCGGGGCTCGGGGGGGCCGGGGGCCCAGGCGGGGGGCGCGTCCCAGCGCAGGAGGCCGCTGTCGCAGGCGGGCGGGGGTCCCAGCTTGTCGTGGGCGTAGATGAAGATCTCCTTGTGGGCCTTGGCCACCTGGGCGATGACATCCTCGGTGGCCCCCCCCGGGCTGGGCGAGCGGGGGGGCGTCAGCTGCTGGGGGAACTGGGAGAAGCAGGCGGGGGGGGCGAGCGGCGGGGGGCCGGGGGGCGGTGCGCGACCCCCGCCCGCGGTGGGACCCTCTCCAGGGCCCGACATCGGCGGTGGGGCGCTGGCCATGCCGCCCATGGCGCTCTGCATCTCCGCCAGCATCCGCTGCTTCTCCCGCTTGGGGATGCGCCCGAAGCGCACGGCTGTGGGGGACACCGGCGTTAGGGGGGGACACCGGCACGGTGATCCCTCCCAGACCTGTGACACGGCAGGGCTAGAGGCTGCCGGGGGCAGGGCTGCATCCCTAAGCCCAGCTTGGAGGGGACACGCTGCCCTGAGCATGGAGGGACCCGGTCCTGAAGGGGACACGCTGCCCTGAGCATGGAGGGACCCATCATCCCAGGAGGGGACAGGGAGCCCTGAGCATAGGGGTTCCATTCCGGGAGGGGATGTGCAGCCCAGAACAGGGGGGGACCCTGTCCTGGAGAGGACATGCAGCCCCAGCCATGGGGGTAACCATCCCAGGAAGGGGGACACACATCCCATGGGACAGGCAGGGCACCCAGCATAACTGGGAGGACCTGACTCTGGAGGGGATGTACAACCCCGGGCAGAGGGGGATGCATTCCTGGAGGGGACATACACCCTGAGCGTGGGGAATCCCACCCCCAGAGCAGCATCCCGACTCGGGGGGGTCGCGGGGGTCCCTCCGAGCTCACCGTCGCGGGACATGCCAACCAGCAGGCACTTCTTGAAGCGGCACTGCTGGCAGCGGTTGCGGTTGATGCGGACGATGGAGCAGTTCTCATTCTTGAGGCACTTCTTGTACTGGATGTTCTGCTGGATGCTGCGGCGGAAGAAGCCCTGCAGAGCAGGGAGGTGTCACTGGGGGTCCCCCCAGAGTGGCAGGGGGTCCGTGCCCCATCCCTGACCCCCATCCCAGTACCTTGCAGCCCTCGCAGGCGTGGACGCCGTAGTGGAAGCCGGAGGCGACGTCCCCGCAGACTTTGCAGAGCAGCACCATCCCATTGAGCTCTGTGGGGGCACGGGGGTCAGCGGGGCCCCGAGGTGCCCTCAGCGGGGTGGGGGGACCACCCACCAGCCCCCCGTGAGCCCCACTCACTGGTGACGGTGCTGCCGGCTTTGCTGGGCGAACTGCGGCGCCGCTCGTCCGCGGGGACCGGCTGCACCCCGGGGAAGGTCACCGAGGAGCCGTACGAGGAGGAGGAGGAGGAGGAGGAGGAGGTGGAGGATGAGGAGGAGGAGGAAGGGGAGCCATCCTCATGGGGGGCCAGCGAGCCCCCGCCATAGGCGCGGGAATCCTGGAGGGAGCCGGTGGGTGACGGGGGGAAGTACGTGGGGAAGGGCTGGGAGCCTGACTGGGAGCTGCTGTTGGAGCTGTCGCTGCAGAGGGACACGGGGCTGGTGCGGGTGGGAGAGGTGCCATTGGAGCCCACGTAGCTGATCACCCCACCTGCGGAGAGTGGGACCACTCACGCACCGAGCCGTGCCGGGCTCAGCCTTCCCCGGCCCACGGAGAGGGGGAACCCCGCGAGGCGGGTGGAATCCCCAGGGAAGCACCCCAGATCCATCGGCAACCTGGATCCGTGGGCATCCCGTGGGGCCACAAAAACACCGGGCTGTGCAAGGCTCAGCCTGCCCACACCGTGAGCGGGATCACAGCCCTGGGTGGGGTGGGATTCCCAGGGAAACACCCCAAATCCATGAGCATCCCGTGGGACCACACCTGTATTGAGCTGTGCCAAACTCAGCCTCCTCCCCGCAAAACGGGGGACACCCCCAAGAGGGGGATTGCAGCCCCAGGCGGGGTGGGATCCCCGGGGAAGGATCCTGGATGCATCCCGGATCCCTGGGCATCCCGGAGGGCCACTCCTGTAACCGAGCTCCACCAGGCTCAGCCTCGCTCAGCCCAGGGAGGGAAAACCCCCTGGAGGGGGTTTCGCAGCCCCAGGCGGGGTGGGATCGCCGGGGAAGGATCCCGGCTGCCTCCCGGATCCACGGGTATCCCTCAGCGCTGCACGTGTGCCGCCCACCCTGAGTCAGGCACCGCACCCAGCGGGCGCCACGGGCGCCGGCCCCACGTGGGACGGGGACAGCTGGGTTTATCCGGGTGCGTGCCGGCTGGGGACACGGGCAGGGCACCCCGGAATTGCCTGCAGGAGGAATGTGGGTTGGGAACCCTCGGGAGAGGTGAAATCAGGAGGTCACAGGAGTCACTCCTGCCGTCCCTGGCTCCGTGCCCACGGCACAGCCGGGCTCCCACCCCACAGCTCCTGCTGGAGACACACGGCACAGCCCTCCGTGGCACTGGGGTGCTCCCAGTGCAGCCCCCAGTGCCTTCAGGGAACTCTCAGTGCAGCCTTCCATGGCACTGGGGTGCTCCCAGGGCAGCCCCCAGTGGCTTGGAGGAGCTCCCAGTGCAGCCCCCATGTCACTGGGATGTTCCCACTGCAGCAACTCCAAGGCAGCTGGATGATGCCAGCACAGCCCCCTCATCTGGGGGGAGACACCCCCATTGCAGGGCTGGGGAGTTGTGTGGGGATCCCCCAAAACCGGGGAGCTGTATTGGGAACCGGGGGGGGACACACACACATGCATGGCCCCTGGCTGAAGTCACAATCGTTGTCACCCCACTCACGGGGCAGGGACAGCAGCACCAGGACACGACTCCGGGCAGGGACACGTGGACGGCGATGTCGGGGACACACGGGATCACCGGGGCCATGTGTCTCCCTCCGCACACGGTGCCGCTGGCACAGATGCCACGCGCAGGAGCCAGCTTGTCACCACCCCCCCTCGCTGAGCCACCTCCAAAGGGGGTCACTGAATTGGGGACAGTAGGTCCCACCCCCACGACAGCTGATTCTGGGGACCCCGCGATGCCGAGACACCAAAATAACCGGGGCATCCCCGCACCCCAAAGCCCCGAAGGGGGTATCCCGGGGCTCTGGGCTGCGGGGATCCCCCCCAAGGGATTGCCCCAGCACGGGAAGGCCCTTCCTGACCCCAAAACACCGGGATCCCCCCCAAAACAGCCGCCCCGCATTCCCCCCCCCACGCAAGCTCAGGCGGCCTCACGCCGCCGCCCCACGTGCTCCGGCCGCACGTGGCCCCCCTCGGCCCCGCCCCTTCACGCTTTGCCACGCCCCCTCCCGCTCATTGGCCCGGCGCTCCGCCCCGCCCCTTCCCGTTGCCCCGGAGACAGCGCCCCCCCCAATGACCGGCGGCGTCCCCGGGCCCGCGCGTGACGTCACGGGTGACGTCACGCGGCGGCCAATGGGAGGGGGCGGGGCGGGGCTGCGGGGAACACAAACCCCGCACGTGGCAGCGGCGGGGAGGGGGCCACGTGCGGGGGGGGGCACGGGGGGGCACCGCCTCCGGTCCCCCCCCGGCCCCGGCCCCGGCCCTGCCCCGGGGCACGGGGAGCCTCGACACGCGTGGCACCGCCTCGGCCGCCCACGGGCTGCCCGCTCCCCGCGGGGCCGCTGACAGGGACGCCCCGGTGCCGCCGTCCGGGTCACAGCGAGCCCCGTGCGTTCCACTCCGGTCCTGCTCCCCGGGACACTCCGGTCCCTCTGCCCGGGACGCTCCGGTCCCCGTTCCCCGGGACGCTCCGGTCCCCACTGCCCCGGACTCGCCTCAGTGCTCTCCGGTGCTGCTGCCCGGGTCACATCACTCCCGGTTCTCACCCTTCCTACCCCCGCGTACCGGCGCGCCCCGCCGTTCGGGAACACCCGACCCCGGCCTCCGGGACACCTCGGTCCGGCCGCCCGGGACCCGCCTGTCTCGCTGCCCGGGACACTCCGGGACACCGATCCCGGTTGTCACCCTTCCCAGCCCCGCGTCCAGCGCGCCGCGGCGTCCGGGACTCCTGGCCCCGCTCTCCATCCCTCCTGCCCCGGCCAGCGCAGCGCCCGGTGCCACTGTCCAGGTCGCCCCGGTGTGCAAGACTCCCGGTGCCGGCGCGAATCCCTCCCTGCCCTCCTCCCGGGGACACCCCGGCCCCGCTGTCCGAGCCTTACCCCGCTCTGCAGGACCCCCGGGTCCCGGTAGGACGGAGCCCCGTTCCGGGACGCGGTCCCGGCGCGCATCCTGCCCGGTCGGGCGTGCGGGACCCCCCGGTCCCGGTGTCCGGACCCCTCCAACTCGCGGTCTCAGCACTCAGCCCCTCGCCGCGCTGCCGGGGCGCTGCCCCCCGATCCGCTCCGGTGCTGGGGGCACTGCCGGTGCCCGCACGGTGGTCCCGGGGGTGGGCGCGCTCCGGCGGGGCACTGACCTGTGCTGCCGGCCTCGGGGGCCGCCATCCTGTCCGGGCCCCGGGAGCCTCCCGGAGCGGAGCCGTGCGGAGCCGTGCGGAGCCGAGCCGTGCCGCGCCGCCGCCCGGTGCGGGCTGTTGTTCGCCCGCCGCCCGCCCCGCCGCCCCCCGCACCGGCCGCGGCTGCGCACTGTGCCGCACGCGGCGCCGCCGCCTCCCCCATGTGATTCCCGGGGACAGCCTCGTGCCCCAGTGACACACTTTCCGCCGGCGGCCCCGGCCCCGAGCCGACGACGGGGAGCCCGGGCTCGGCGGGGACCCCCGCACCGGGGCCGCCTGGCGGGCACCCGCACCCCGCACAGGGCGCCCCTCGCCTGGCCCCCTGCGCCGGGGACCCCCGGGCGGAGCGCTGTCCCCTGCACTGCGGACACTTGGGTGCAGCGCTCTGTCACCTGGCGCGACACTGTCCCCTGCGCCGGGGACCCCCCACCCAGGCGCGGCTCTGGCAGCCCTGTCACCTTGCGCAGCGCTGTCACCTGCGCTGGGGACACCTGAGCGTGGCACTGTCCCCTGCAGCGGGGAGAGTCAGGCACAGCGCTGTCACAGTGCGGGGCACCGTCACCTGGCGACACCCGGGCACTTGTGTCACCCAGCACAGCACTGGGGACCCCCAGGTACCACTGTCCCCCCTCAAGGCACTGTCCCCTGCACTAGGGACCCCCAGGTACCCCTGTCACCCCTCATGGCACTGTCCCCTGGACTGAGGACCCTCAGATACCCCTGTCACCCCTCAAGGCACTGTCCCCCGCACTGGAGACCCCCAGGTACCTCTGTCATCCCTCATGGCACTGTCCCCTGAACTGAGGACAACCAGGTAACCCTGTCACCCCTCAAGGCACTGTCCCCTGCATTAGGGACCCCGAGGTACCCCTGTCACCCCTCAAGGCACTGTTCCCTGCACTGGAGACCCCTAGATACTCCTGTCACTCCTCATGGCATTGTCCCCTGGACTGAAGACACCCAGCTACCCCTGTCACCCCTCATGGCACCATCCCCTGTGCCCACCAGCGTGGCCCCAGCACCGCAGCCCCCCTGCCCCGGGAAGGACTGCGGATGGCACAGCCCCTGGCGCAGCCGGACCCCTGCCCGCTGTCCCCCCCTGTGCAGTCCCTGCTGTCCCCACGCTGCCCACGGCGGGTGCCCGCTGTGGCACGTGCCTGGCATCCCCGTCCCAGCCTGGCCCCGCTCCCGGCTGCCGCGGGGGCTGCGGCGACGCCGTGCCAGAGCAGAGCCGGTGGCAGATCTGGGTCGCAGCGCCGGGGCCAGCCCAGCCCGGTGGCACCGGGGGCTCCGTGGGTGATCGTGTTTCTCTCCCCCCACGCACACACACACACACGCGCGCGGGGAGGGTTTTGGGGGTGCCAGCACCCTCCGGGATAACACGTGCCGGGCGCTGCCCTGGCCCCCATCCAGCAGGAGAAGGCGCAGAGCACGGATGTGCCAGGGCTGGGAAATCCTCGGAGCTAATCCCACGGGAGGGGAGGTCTCCGGTGCCCCGGTGTGCGGGGTGCCCGGGGGGGACACACCGAAGCTCTGCACCACAAAGACCCTCTGATAACAGCCCCGTGCACGGGGTCCTTCCTCAGCTCGGTGTCCCCCGCGGGTGCTCCCGGTTTTTGGAGCTCCCCACGGCACGGGGGCGGTGGAGACACCCCGACACCCCACAGGACGTGCCCCTGCCCTGAGTCAGCGGTGCCGTGGCACCTCCGGCCGGGAGAACCGCGGCAGCTCCCGGAAGGATGTGTGGGGCCAGGCTGGCACGGGATCGGGGGGACCCGGGGGGACCGGGGGGCACGGCGGTCCTGGGGCGAGGGGACCCTCCAGCCCCATCCCGGAGCCGTGCCCAGGATGTCCGGACTGTGCAGGTGCCTCCGGCCCCACGCGGCGCCTCGTTCCCCTCCCGGCACGTTCCCAGTGATTATCCGTGACTCAGCCGCACGTCTGGATTGGGAAAACATCCCCGCACACGGCGCTGCGGCACACGGGACACGCTGCCAGGGATGCTCGCCTGGACGCTGATCCCTCGGGGATCCCCGGCATGGGAGTGGGGCTGCGAGGAACGGGATAAACCCCCTGGGGTTACACTGTGGGGTCCCGCCGTGGGGCTGGGACCCCTTTACGGGGGTCGGGATGAGGGTGCTGTGACTCCAGGCTGGGTACAGCCGGGATGGGATATTCCCGGGACCACACATGGGGACAGGGTGGGAGATAGGGACCACTAGACCCACCGTGACAGGGGTGGTGCAGCTGGCATGTCCCGGGACCCCCCCCAGAGGCCGGGTCTGTGCTCTGGGGGGGCTCCCCGAGGGTCCCCGCGCCTCCCATCACGGCACTGCCTGTGCCAACCAGTCGATGGCACAGAGGGGGCACCTCAAGACCCCCCAAAGTTGTCACACGCTGCAACCCCACGGATCTGCGCATCTGTGCCCCGCCAGACCGTGCACCCCCGCATCCTGCAAACCCATATCCTGCACCGCTGCACCCTCCGGGAGTCCCTGCACCTCCAGACCCTGCACCTCGCGGCGCCTCTGCCCCCCAGCCCCCGTCTGCCCTGTCCCGAAGCCCAGGGATGCCGTGGGGTGCTTGGAACGCGTTCCCTGCCACGGGCTATGCCCCTGCCCTTCCCGTGACGTGGCCCCCCCAACTGCACCCCGTTCCCGATCCCCCTTTTCCACCGCTTCCCCTGGCACTGCTCCCGCAGGTCGGGAAGCAGCGGAGGGGCTGCTGTCGGGGCGCGGGGTTCGGGGTGCCCGGTGCGGGGTTCAGGGTGGGCGGTGCGGGGTTCGGGGTGCGCGGTGCGGGGTTCGGGTGCCCGGTGCGGGGTTCGGGGTGCCCGGTGCCGGTGCCGGTGCCGTGTCCGTGCCGCGTGACGCTCGTCCCGCTTCCCGCCCGGCGCCTGCGTGCCGAGGGTTTATTTTTACTCCGGGCTGGAGCCTTGTTTACCTTGTTGAACCTTTTCCAGGAAAAGGGGGGGGACGTCTCCGCAGGGAACGGGGGTTCGTTCCTGCCCGTCACCCCCCCTTCCACCACCCCCGGCCCCCGCCCCGGGCACTGGGGGCTGGCAAGGGACAGGACCCTCCAGCCCTGCATCCCCAGACCCACTTGGACACCCCCAGACCCACCGTGGGGCTGCAGTAGCCCCGTGGGTTGAGGACATCGGGGCCACCTGTGTCCCGGTGTCACCCTACGCACATCGTGCCTCAGTTTCCCCACCCAGTGCTGTGAGTTTGGGAGGGCAAACAGGCGTGCTGGGTCCCACCCACTTGGGGGTCCTGCACCCCTGAGCCCCCTTTCATCCGTCCCTACTGACGGCAGTGAGGAGGGGGGTGGCAGCAGCCCCGCTGTCGCTGCGTGGGGCCAGGATGGTGGTCGAGGCGTTAGGGTTTGGGGTGGTTTTGGTGTTTTCCTGCCGGGATCAGCCCTGGCTCGGCCCCCGGCTCTTGGCCGGGGCAGCAGCTCCCGCTGCCAGAATCGCCCTCCCTCCCCGGGAACGGGAAAAAATCGGGTAAACAAGGCAGTCCTGGCCCGGGCGGGGGCACCCCACAGCGGGTGGGGGCACCCCAAGGCAACCCAGAACCGCAGGATGGGGCAGACCAGGGTTGGGGGGCAGAGACCTCAGGGGGTGCAGGGTCTGGGGGTGCAGGGACCCCCAGGGGAGTGGTGCAGGGTCTGGGGGTGCAGGGGTGCAAGAGATTCGTGGAGGTGCAAGATTTAGGGGTGAATGCACCCCGGAAAGGTGCAGGGACCCAAAAAGGGATGCAGGATCAGGACGTGCAGAGAGCCCAGAAAGGTGCAGGGGTTCAGGATTTGGGGGTGCAGGGATCCCCAAAGGGTTGAGGGCTGCAGGGATCTTCAGAAGGGTGCAGGGGTGTAGGGTCTGGGTGTGCAGGGACCCCGGGAGGGTTCAGGGGTGTAAGGACCTCCAAAGGGTGCAGGGACTCAGAAATTGGGGTGATGTTGCAAAATGGGGGTGCAGAACTCCCAGGGGAGGGGGAACCCCAGTGTGTTCACCATGTGGAGGGGTCTGGGGAGGCTCCCCAGGGGGAGCAGCTGGGGCAGGTGGGGGTCCCCTCATTTGCTCCCCTGAGATCTCAGGTGTTTTTGTTCCCCCTGCAGCCTCAGGACCCTGTGGGGGAGCTGGGTCATCACGGGGGGCTCCTTCAGCCTCCGGACCCCCCACCTCGGACCCACCACCTGCACACCCTCCTCCCCTTTCCCACGCCCCCATTACCCCATGTTTGACCTTCCCAAAGGTCAAATGTGTTTGGGGGGGGGCCACCCCATCAGCCCCCCCCCCTCCCCCCCAGGTCACACAGCGGCCACGGCGTCGTGGCCAGCGGCCCGGTTGGCATCTGTGCCAGCCCATGTGAGCGGGCTCCCTCCTCCTCCTCCTCTTCCTCCTCCTCCTCCTCCTCCTCCTCGCGCGGGGAGCCCTCTCCATGCGCATCACGTGGCGCTGGCATGTGCGCCCTGCTCCATTTTTAGCCCCAGCAGCCTCCCTGCTGCAGAGCCATGTGCAGGCGGGTGCAGGACGGCACGTGGGCCTGCCGCAGCAGGGATGGGCAATGGGCACCGGCACCGGCCTGGCACGGCGGGGACATGGCACCGGTGTGCACCGACAGGAATATGTGTGTGTATGTGTGAGAGCATGGCCATGTGTGTGCGGGCACGGCGCTGTGTGTGGGAGCAGGGACAGGGGTGTGAGGGTAGTCCTGTGTGTGTGAGTGTGGATGTGTGTGTGTGTGTGTGTGTGAGCGTGGACCAGTGTCCATGAGCGTGTGTGTGAACATGGCTCTGTGTGCATGTGTGAACATGGCCATAAATATGTGTGTGAGCACAGTCATGTGTGTGTGTGAACATGGCTCTGTGTGTGTGTGAACATGGACCAGTGTCTGTGAGCACAGTCGTGTGTGTGTGTGTGAACATGGCTGTGTGCATGTGTTAACGTGGCCATAAATGTGTGTGTGAACATGGCTGTGTGCATGTGTGAACATGGTCATAAATGTGTATATGAACACAGTCATATGTGTGTGAACATGGCCATAAACATGTGTATATGAACACAGTCATGTGTGTGTGAACATGGCTCTGTGTGTGTGAACACGGACTAGTGTCTGTGAGCACAGTCATGTGTGTGTGTGTGTGAGCATGGCCATAAACATATGTGTGTGAGCACAGTCATATGTGTCTGAGCACAGCTCTGTGTGTGTGAGAGCATGGCCATGCATGTACAGCCACAGCCATGCATGTGTGTGAGCACATCCACACACGTGCACAACCACATTAGGCATGGGTATGAGGACGGCCACATGTGTGCATGAAGTTGGCGTGGGGTGTGTGTGAGGATAGCCATGTATGTGTACAACCAGGGGCACCAGCACAGCCACCCCCTATTTGACCACAGCCACATGTGTGCACAACTACAGCCATGTGTGTGTACAACCATGCTCACATATGTGTGCAAGCACAGTCACACGTGTGCACAACCTCACACGTGTGTATGAACACAGCTGCGTGTGTGTGTGTGCAAAATCACGTGGGGGGACGACCACAGCCCCCCGTGTCTGACCACAGCCACATATGTGGACACGGCACAGCAGTGACCGTGGAGGGGATTCCCCTGCGCCCACCATGGGGGGACACCACGGATGTGACCCGGGCACTGGGGCACCCCGAGGCTCATGGAGGGGGCTGGGTGAAGGGGGACCCCCCCTGTGAGTCTTTGTGTGTCCCTGAACGCTGCTCTGCGGAGAGATACGTCCCCCACGTGTCCCCTGAGCGGCCCCGGCACGTGCCACGCGTGTCCCCTGTGTGTCCCCGGTGACACCAACCCGTGTGCTGCGGGGGGGTGGAGTTTCAGCTGGGGGGGGCGGGAAATGATCCTCTGTGTGTGTGTATATATGTGTACAGACTTGTCCATACATGCAAATACACATCCATACGTGCCTTCTGGGGCTGCAGTCTGGTGTGTGCGTACATACATGTCCATACGTGTACATCCATGCCTGTATGTGTGCTCTAGGGCTGCAGTCTGGGGGTCCTGTGTACATACATGTCCATACGTGTGCATACATGTCCATATGTGTGCTCTAGGGCTGCAGTCTGGGGGGTTGTGTGTACATACATGTCCATACGTGTGCATACATGTCCATATGTGTGCTCTAGGGCTGCAGTCTGGGGGTTCTGTGTACATACATGTCCATATGTGTGCTCTAGGGCTGCAGTGGGGGTTTGGCTGTGTACATACATGTCCATACATGCAAATACACATCCATACATGTGCTCTGGGGTTGCAGTCTGGGGAATGCCTGTGTATATGTGTTCCTACAGGTGCACATACGTGTACACACACGTGCTGTGGGGCTGCAGTCCAGGCTGTGCGTGTGCAGGGGCTGCAGTGGGGGCACACACACCTGTGTGCATGGTCATACATACGTGTGTGTGCATGTAGGTGCACACGCGTGTGCACTGGGGCTGCAGCCCCTGCCGAGGGCTGTGTGTGCTCATCCTTGCACACGCACAGCAGGAACTGCAGAGCTGTGTGTCTGTGGGGCTGCAGCCCCCGTGTGTGTGTGTGCATGACACAGGGGGCGTGCAAAGCCCGTGGGTCACAGCGAACATCCCCCGTGCCCTTCGTCGCAGTGGGTACTGGCCTGGGGGTCCCTCCGTGACCCACCCTATGACCGTGGGTGGGTCACGGCCCCTGCAGAGCCCCGGGATGGGGGTCCCCCCGTGGGACCGTGACCGAGGGTGGGTCACAACCCATCCCGGGGGTCCCTCTGCGGACCACGGGTGGGTCACATCCCCGCAGAGCCCCGGGCTGGGGGTCGCCCCGCGGGACCGTGGGTGGGTCACAGCCCATCCCAGGGGTTCCCCCGCGGGACCGTGGGTGGGTCACAGCCCACCCCGGGGGTTCCCCCGCGGGACCGTGGGTGGGTCACAGCCCACCCCGGGGGTTCCCCCCG
>JAWWEW010000077.1:1940566-1955134 GCA_035583185.1 Anabacerthia variegaticeps
AGGACTGAGGGGCCTTGGGGACATTGGAGGGGACACTGAGGGGGCCTTGGGGACACTGGGGAGGGACTGGAGGGTGTTGGAGACACTCGGAGGGGGCCTTGGGGACGTGGGGGGGGAACTGGGGGGCCTGGGGGACACTGGGAGATGGGGGGGACCTTGGGGGCTTTGGGGACACTGGGGAGGGACTGGGACAAGAGGGGCCTGAAGAGCTGAGTGGGCACCAGGCTGGGGAATTGGGGGGTATTGAGGGGAGCTGGGGCAGCCCCGGGGTGGGCTGGGGGCTCTGTGGCCCCCCCAGGACCAGGGACAGGCTTTGCTCTGTGCCCCGGGGCCTGTTCCCCATTCCCTTACCTGTGGTCCTGTTCCTGGGGTCCGTTCCCCATTCCTGGGGTTCTTTCCCCACTCCTGGGGTCCCTGCAGTGGGGAGTGCTGCTGTTCCCCTCCCTGTCACCAGGCAGTTCTCTGGTATTTCACGTCCAGGTGCAATTCCCTCCTGTTTTGGGTTATTTCCAGCTTCCTCTGATTCCCAGCGTGTTTTTTCTGTGGTTGTTTTGGTATTGGGGTTTATCTCGTGCTTTGGCTGGTTGTTTAGTGCTCTGAGGTTGTTTTTCCTGCACAGTTGTGGTGGTCTGTTCATTTGTCATGGAATCATGGAATGATTTAGGTTGGAAGGACTTTAAAACCCATCCGGTCCCACCCCCTGCCATGGGCAGAGACACCTCCCACTGTCCCAGGTTCCTCCAAGCCTCATCCAACCTGGCCTTGGACACTTCCAGGGATGGGGCAGCCACAGCTTCTCTGGAGCTGTTCCTTCATCCAGCCTCTTCCCTGAGCTGGGTCCGGGGCAGCATCTGTTCATTATTCCTTGTTTTTGCCCTTTCTCTGGCTCTCCCTTGGTGAGGGACAGATCCTGGCACCCTGTCACTGTGTTCCCTGGAGACCCCCAGCACTGACACAAGCTGTGCTCTGCTCTCGATATTCCCCCGGTGTAGCTGCTCTAGAAGGTTCTTGGGGAAGGACACTGGGACCCTGGAATTTGCTTTTTTGTGGTCACTGGAGCTGAACTTCCAAGGGTGGATGCAATAGGAGCAGGGCCAAACCTTGCTGTGGTTGTGTCTGGGACCATGGGACGCTGGGTATTTAAGAAAAACAGATGCTAGGATAAAATAGTAGGTGTTAGAAAAGACATTACAGTAGTATATATTATAAAAGTAGTTTTTAGGGAAAATTCCTTCATGGAAAAGGTTGTAAAACATTGGAACGAGCTGTCTAGGCAGTGGTGGAATCACCATCCTTGGGAATATTCAAAACCATGTGGATGTGGCACTTGGGGACATAGATTAGTGGGGACATGGCAGTGCTGGGGTAGTCACTGGACTTGGTGATCTTAAGTGTGTTTTCCAGTCCAAACAATTCCATGATTCCACATTCCCATGCTGCAGGGACCTGGTTGCTGATCTCCCTTTCCTCTAACTCCCCTCTCTCTCTTCTCTCTGCAGGAGAGCGAGGATGGCATCGAAGGAGATGGTGAGTGATGACTTTTGGTCAGTGCAAGCATTTTTTGTGTGCAGAAAAAAAAGTAGAAACCAGAAAAAATGCCTTTTCCCACAATCCTGTGGTTGTTGCCATCCCAGATATTTGCTTGTAACTTGGGGCAGACGTGGGGTACAGGGCCAGTGCACCCCAAACTCGCCCCTGCTGCCTCCCGAGCTGGTTGGAGTCTTGATCTGGGATGGTGCTGGCCTTCAAATTCCCTTTGGAAGTGGTTTGGTGACACTGGGAAAGGAGCCACATCTGGCCCTGCTCTGATTCCAAGTATTTTCCCTCCCTGCAGCCGTGCTCTCTGACTATGAAAGTGCCGAGGACTCGGAGGTAAGAGACTGATTCTCATGGAATTTCAGCACAAGCCCCATTTGTGTCCTTGGATCTCTTCCACTCACCCCTCTGTCTCGTGAGGAAACAGCCTCTCCCAATGCCAGCCCCTGGGATACAGGCCCTGGCACTGGGACCAGTGTCCCTGTGCTGCTGGGAGGATGTAGGGCCAGCCTGTGCCAGGGAAAACCCTCCTGGCCTCTCAGACACTGGGAACAAGATTTGCCACGGCCAAGAAGGGCGTGGAGGGAGCGTGGGATGCTCGTTGGGTTTTAATTAGTTGAAATTAGAAAGCCAAGTGGTGGTTGGGAATGTCCCAGGAGCTTCCCTGTGTTCTAGGGGAGCAGCTGAAGGGATGACACATCCTGGGAGTAGGGGAGTGCTGAGGGAATCCCACCCCACCAGTGCCTGGGGACTGCAGGTTTCCCTGGATTTGCAGTTCAGAACTTTAAAATTTCAAGGAAGTTTAGAGAAGTTCTTGTCTCTAAGGATTGTAGGGAAGGTTTTCTAGGGAAAATGCATCTCTGTTTTGGGAACCTTCAGTGGTCCAGCAGTTAGAGAACACACAAGCCACCAGGCAGAGGAAGTCCAGGCTGTTAATTGGAGAATTCATCTCAGTTTGGGAATTAAACATTGCCATTAAGGAAGAAGGAGCGTGGCATCACAGGGAGGGAACGATGCAGCTCCCGGAGCTCTTCCAGCCTGGAATCCCGCGTGGAGGCTCCTGGTGGCACCGGGGTTGTTGCATCATCACCATGCCAGGATGACTCTGTTCCTGTGCCTAAAAATAATGCCCGGCCTGGGCTTCCCCGGCGTAAACACCGGGAGCAGCCGATGTGCAAAGGCTGTGTTGAAAGAGGAAAATGGAGCAGGGTTTGGTTAATCACCCCGAGCTATTTTTAGTTCGGCTCCAGCCTCCGGAGGCTCCTGGAGGGTGAAACCAGGTCACGCTCCTGAGCAGAGTGAGTCAGCTGAGGAACTCCAGGGAATTTGGAAATGTGGCCCTGGCTGGATCCGGGCCCTCGCTGTGGGAAGGAAGGGCCCGTGATCAGCAGTCTCCCCAGTCTGCAGGAGCCTTTTTGGAGTGCTGGGATGCTGGGACTTTTTGGGGTAGCTGATCCAGCTCTTCCAGAAATCCCATTGGATCCTTCCTTGCTGGGGGAGAAGTTTGGTTTAGCCTTTGCCTTTCCTACAGGGATAGGAAGAATTTTAAGAGCTAATCCTCTGCATTTCAAGAGTCAGGTTAACAGCTGGAACAGGGATCTCGCTCCAGATTTGGGGAGATCCTGTGGGGGATCTGTTGCAGGATCTGACTCCAGATTTGGGGGAAGTCCTGGGAGATCTGTTTCTAATGGAGCACGTTTGAGTCACTGGTGTCTCCCAGGTGGAGGAAGAGGATTACAGCGAGGAGGAAAGCTCCAAGGTGGACCTGAAGCAGGACAGCACCGATTCCTGCGAGTCAGCAGCCAGAGCAGAGAAGGGCAGTGAGAAGCTGGATCCCAAGGGAGCGGTGACGGGCGAGCGGCAGAGTGGGGATGGGCAGGTGGGTGTCCCGTGGGCATGGGCTGGGGGCTGGCAGCAGGACTGCTGCAGTGGTGAGAGCTCGCTGGTTCTGACAGGAGAGCACGGAGCCTGTGGAGAAAAAGGTTGGGAAAAAGGTCCCCAAGCACCTGGACGACGATGAGGATCGGAAGAACCCGGCGTACATCCCGCGCAAGGGGCTCTTCTTCGAGCACGACCTCCGAGGGCAGACACAGGAGGAGGAGCTCAGGTATGTGAGTGTCCCCCAGCAGCTCTGGGAGGGGGAGGCCATTCCAGGCCAACTTCCAGGCCGACCTCTGGCAGCACAGCTCCTTGCTTCACTGGGATGCTCTGGGAAGAGCTGTACTTCCATTACCTGCTCGGTCCTGCCAGGACACTTCAGGTCTTTGCTTTGAAGGAGAGATACAGAAAAGCCCTCAAAAGCAGCCTTGTGCCAAGGAGCAGTGACCCTTCCTGCTGCTTTTCCCAAATAGCAATGAGTCAGCAGCAGCTGCTGGGCAGGAGGAGCAGGGGGAAGGAGGGATGCTGCCTCCTGTGCATTCCCTGCCCCAGAAATGCTCGGTCTCTTTGTGGGACTGCTCGGAGCTGCCACGCCTTGGCGTCACAGCTCCATGCTCTGTGTCTGCTCCAGGCCAAAGGGCCGCCAGCGGAAGCTGTGGAAGGACGAGGGGCGCTGGGAACACGACAAATTCCGGGAGGACGAGCAGGCCCCCAAGACCAGGCAGGAGCTGATTGCTCTGTACGGGTACGACATCCGGTCAGCCCACAACCCCGATGACATCAAGCCCAGGAGGATGCGCAAGCCACGGTGAGCCCCAGAGTCACACCAGGGCCTGGATCATCCCGTGAGGGGATGGATGTGGAACTCCCAAAGAGGGGAAGCCCTGTTGTATGGGAGAGAGTGAATTTTCAGAAGCATTTGGCTGCTGTCAGTCCGTTGTGTCTTCCTGTGCCCGTATTTGCACTGTTAGTGATCCACGAACACTTCTAGTGTTTATTTTGTACATTTTCACTCCCTTGGGATCACCTGTGATCCCCTTGGCACTGTGGTTTAAACCATGGGTTTAAAATCCATCACTTGTTCCTGGGATTTCTACATAGTCATCATGGAGAGGGGTTCCCTGGCACAGCAATTTCTCCCTCCCAGTGATTGTTCTATCCAGTTATTTGTGCTGTTTCTCTCCCCCAGGTTTGGGAGTCCCCCCCAGCGAGACCCCAACTGGTCCAATGAGAGGCCCCCAAAGCCCCCGAGGCACCAGGGGCCCAAGAGCCCCTCGGCCCCCCCACGCCCCTTCACCAACCGCAGCTCCACCAGGATGCCTCCTCCCAGGAACTACCCCAGGATGGGGGGCTACAAGGACACCCGTCCAGGCTACCGGGCTTCGGACTCGGGTGTCCCACACAGAAACGGGGAACAAGCCAAGCAGGAGAGCGGCTACCGCGGGAAGCGTGCGGAGCAGAGCCCGCCGAGGGACACGTCCCCCGAGCTGGAGGTGGCACATGTCCACGGCAGCCCTGGGAAGGAGGAGGGGGCTCTGGAAAACCAAGCCATGGCTGCTGATGCCGTGCAGCCGCCGCCAGACAGACCAGTTGAGAAGAAATCCTATTCCCGGGCAAGAAGGACCAGAGTGAAGGCTGGGGAGGCGGGGAAGCTGCCGGAGGAAGCGCCTGCTTCCGAGGGGCTGGCTCCCGTCATTCCAAAACCCACGCCACCAGAGACCTCCTCACCACCAGCCAAGAGCAACTGGGAGTCACCAGTGGAATCCAGCGTGGATGGACTCGAGCAGGAGATGACCCAGATGAACCTGACGGAGCAGAACTGGACCCCGGGGCAGTCCCAGTTCATCCCACCTCGGGAGCTGAGGGGTAAGTGGGAGCAGCCTCCTGGTTTTCCAGCAGCCCAATGCCATCCTGGTCCGTGCAGTTGGCTGGAGCTGAGCTGTCTCTGCCTGAGCCCAGTCCCAGGGTGGTTCCTGCTGAGGAAGTGCAGTGGGGGCACAACCACAGAGGGGAAATTAAACATTCCAGTAGATAAATGGAATTAGGGCTGGGAAGGACTGAAGGGGGGATCCTTTCCCCTCTCCCTGTGGTGTTGCAGGACAGCAGGAGATAAGGATCAGTGATGGCTCTGTGATGTCCTGCGTGGAGCAGAGGGGACTCTTCCCTGTTTATCAGCTCATTTCCTGGAGCTGGGTCTTGGTTGCCACCAGCTAAGGCCTGGTTGGGATTGGCTGTCCCTTTATGCCTGGGAGGAGGAAGGGACTTGGGACAGAGTTACCTCAGTGCCAGCTGAGGACAGTTCCAGTTGCGTATCCATGGAGAGGTCATCCAGGTATAATTATCCCTGTGCAGAATTAGAGTGTTCTGGGGACTGTTAGAGTGCTTCCCAAGAGGAATAAAACTGGAGCAAGGAGAAGGAAGTGACTTTCTGCTTTCATAAGTGTCTGTGGGGTTGAGGTCATGGAACCAGAAGTCGTTTTGTACTGGTGGGACTGGGAAGTCTGTGTGTGAACAGACCCTCAGACAGGATGAAAATATGGCAGTGGGATGAGAGTTCAGAAGTGCTGAGATTGTGTATTTTTGGGGTTTGAAGCATCCTCACAAGTTTCCTTGGGATAGCTCTAGGCTGCATCACATTCTGCCTGTGTCTCTGCTGTCCCTTGTTTGTCCCTAGTGGATAAGGGAGGAGTTAATTCTGGGAAGCATTTGGCTCCCATCAATCCATTCTGTGTCCCTGTGCCTGTATTTGCACTGTCAGTGATCCATGAGCACTTCCAGTATTTATTTAGTCCGTTTTCTCTCCCTTGGGATCACCTGTGATCCCCTTGGCACCGTGGTTTAAACCATGGTTTTAGAAGCCATCCCTTCAGTGTTTGATTCCTAAGGTTCCCATGACAAAAGCACTTGCAACCAGCAGAGGGTTTAAACTGCAGCTTCAGATCCCACATGGATCCTTGATCCACCAGGAAGGGATCTGTGTCTCTTCAGACACAGAAGTTAGAGCAGGACCTGGGATTTATTTTTTAAGCAGAATTTAGAGGGTGCTGAGCACCGTGGGTGAGTGTGCAGTGACAAAAAGCCTCTAAATTGTCCAAAAATATTTAAAATAACCATGAGATTGATGAAGTCCGAAGGTTCCATGTCATGGGAGTGAGAGCTGAGCCAAAGCAACATCCCTGGGCGAGGCAGCTCCAGCCTGGGAACAAGCACAAACCACGATAATAACCAGAGTGTTCCTTCCTCAGGTATTCCCAACCATCTGCACGTGGGAACGGGGCCACCGCCGCAGTTTAACCGGATGGAGGAGATGGTAACCGTGATCCCGGAGACGGGCTCTAATTGTTTGGGGCTGGGGTAATTAGAGGCTGGCTGACACCTCAGCCTTTCCCTTTTGGGGGTGTTTGGGGGTGACCCAGGGGAGGCTGGGGTGGAGGTTTGGGTTTGGGGGTGTCCCCCAGCTCCCCCTGACACCGGGACTCTTGCAGGCAGTGCCGGGGGGCCGTGTCAAGCGTTACTCTTCCCAGCGCCAGAGACCCCCCGTGCCAGAGCCCGCGCCCCCCATGCACATCAGCATCATGGAAGGGCATTACTACGACCCACGTGAGTGTTTCCCCCCTGCTCCTGGGGCTCTGTGTGTGCTCGGAGCTGGGCAGCTGGAGCAGGGATCCCCCCACTCCTGTTGTGGTCAGGAAGATCGTGAGGGGCTTTGTCTTCTCTTTCCTTTGTTGTAGTGTCACTGTGTCCCCTCATTGGGTGATTAAAAGGTTGCTGGGAGCCTCCCTGGTTTTGTTTAAACCATGGAATTATCCTCAGTGTTATCCCCTCCCTGTACCAGGACTCTCAGGACACCCCAATTCTTCCTGAGAACTGGGATTTAAAATGAACTTTAAATCAGGTCTTTGACATTTCAGAGCGGGGACAGTCACAGAATGGGACTGAGGATGGATTAGCAATCCCCTCCAGCGTTTAAAGTGTTAGAGAAAAAATTTCCTGAGCATTTTCCTGCTTTCTAAAGGGAGTAGGAGGCTTTTCTGTTGGGATCACATGGCATCTGTGAACCTGGGAGCCTGTGTGTGCCATGAGAGCTGGCTGGGAGCCCTCGGGGCTACTGGGCTGTGTGTCCTACTGCAGGGGAATGAAATTCTGTGGAGCTTTTCCTCACAGGCTGTCATGTGTTGCAGTACAATTCCAGGGACCAATCTACACCCATGGGGAGAACCCAGCCCCGCTGCCACCCCAGGGGATGATCGTGCAGCCGGAGATGCACCTCCCTCATCCAGGTGAGGAGCCAGCGGGACACCCCTGGACCAAGGGGGGCAGAGAACTCTGGTTTCCCACAGCCTCTGTCACTGGGGGAATCCATTTTCCTTGTTTTTATAATATAGAAGAGACCCGCTCCTTTCTGCAGTGAGGTTGAATCAGTATCAAAATTAAGGAAAGAAAGAATAGGTGTTTCTGGAGCTTCCAGCTGCCAGCTTTGGCAGCTCCTGGCTGGATCTCTGCGGGTCCCTGTGGGGCCCCTCTGCGCTGAGCCACTCCCTTCTGTGGGCACTGGGCTGGTTCCTCACTCCCTGTGCCTGTAGCTCAGGGAAAAGCAGAACTGGGAGCCATTGAACTGTCACATTCTCTGCTTGCTCACAAAAACTGTTTCCTGAAGTGGATTGGTGAAGGGGCCATGTCTGGTTCCGGTGCATCCGGAACTGGGGAGGGGGCCTTGGAGCAGAGTGTGCTCCTTCCTTCTGCCACCCCAGCCCTCCACGGGACACGGTGGCTTCTCCAGTGACGTCCCTCTCCTGCCTGTCTCCTCCAGGTTTACACCCCCACCAGACGCCCCCTGCCATGGCAAACCCTGGCCTCTATCCCCCGCCGGTGTCCATGCCCCCGGGCCAGCCCCCACCGCAGCAGCTGCTCACTCCGACCTACTTCTCTGCCCCTGGAGTGATGAATTTTGGGAATCCTGGCTACCCCTATGCCCCCGGAGCTCTGCCCCCTCCGCCCCCTCCTCATCTCTATCCCAACACTCAGGTAAGCCAGGTGTGCCGTGGCTCCTTCCCGAGCAGGAGGGACACTGTGGAGTGTGGGGTGTGTTCTCTGAGGTTTCCCTGGGAGAGGATGTGGAGCTGCTGGACTGCTCCATATTGGGGGGCTGCTGCCATCCCAGAAAGGATTGCTCCCATGGCTGCTGTGCAGCTCCCTCAGTGTGGGGTGCAGTGGGTGAAATCCTGTGTTTGGGGGACTGGAATCAAGGTGTTCCCCTATGGAACAGGAAACAGCCCACCAGAAACCTGGGAGCAGGCACAGCCCCTCCAGGTTCCTGCTGAGCCAAGGGCACCTTCATAATGGCTTTGGAAGTCAGTTCTGTTTGGGATGGAGGCTGAGAACTGGAGGGTGTGAACAGCATGGGGCTGGATTTTCTTGCTCTGTGATCCAACTCCACATCCAAGGTCTCTGCTGTGCAGTGAGGAGACAGATCAGATCCCTGAGGAGGCAGATTGGATCAGATCCCTGTGAGGATCAGACCAGATCTGATCAGATATGTGTGAGGAGGCAGATAGCCCAGCCCAGCTCCCTGTCCCGGAGCAGGGCTGACACGCCGTGGCAGGACAGAGAGCTGCACGATCCCTGAGCTCCAAACACTCCCTGCCCTTCCTGCTGCTCTGGGTGATCCCTGCTTTGGGTGCAGGTCCCAACCCCTGGGCTGCAGGGCTGGGTGTGCAGGGGAGCCATGTCCCTGTGGAAAAGCTGTTGGGAAGCACAGGCATTCTGTGCAGTTGGGGAACTGCAGGATGGGGGAGCCCTGTCTGCCACAGGCTGTGTCCTGTCCCTGCCCACCCTCCTGGAGCAGGGGGACCCCAGTGAGGGGTGGGGACACATGAGGGGCCTGGGGAGCTGATCTTTGGGGACCACAGCACAACTGAGCCCCCTCCCTCAGCGCTGGCTGGGGGCATCTGTCCCACCCCTGTGGGTGCGTGGAGGGGTCTCACAGCCCCCCCAGCCCAGAGCTCTGACCCTGCTGCTCCCACAGGCGCAGTCCCAGGTGTATGGGGGGGTCACCTACTACAACACTGTCCAGCAGCAGGTGCAGCCCAAGCCCTCCCCACCCCGCCGGACGTCCCAGCCCGTGACCATCAAACCACCCCCTCCAGAGGTACCATCCCCTCACTGTGGGTCTGTGCGTGTGTGTTCCTGGGGTGCCACTGGCGTGTGTGAGGCTGCAGTTCCCTCTCCCATCCCAAAAAAAGAACCTTGTTCTGAGGAAATCTTAACCTATCTCATCTCTGACCTGTCCCAAACCTCAGCTTCTCTTTGCAGGTGGTAAACAGGGCTCCAGTTAATTTGAGTTACTTAAATCTTTAAAACTAAAACCACGTAAAAAGTAAGTCTGAAGTTGACTCTTTTTTTATTTTATTTGCTCAGGGTAGAAAAAAAGGACAATTTGGAGAGGGAAAAACCCAGCCCTAGGCTAGAAGGCAGAAATTTTCTGGAAGAATAAATGTTGAGACCTTAGTAGATAATTGAGGCAGTAGAGTTAAAGGTTTTTCAGGGATGACAGGGCTTCCCTGTGCTGGGAATGGTCTCCTTGCTCCAGTGCTGTGAGCTGTGCATGTGTGAGCGTGCTGGAGTGCCACGTGTGTGTTTTTGGTTTCCTTTTCCATACCTTCCTCACTTATGGAAGCCGAGCAAGCCCAGACCCGGGCAGGCATGTGCTGGTGGGTTCCCATACACAGGGAGGGCTGGGAAACAGATTGTCTGATGGAGGGGCCCTGAGAAAGCCCTTGTGCTGGAAAAATCTGGAACCACAGGAGAGGTTGGCACAGGGAGATGGTTGTGCCCAGAGGGGTGGGCGGGGGGAGTTTGGTGCCCAGGTGTGGGGACTTGCTGGCAGGATCCAGCACTGACCCCCTATGCCAGGGCTTGGGGGGGTCCTCAACCTCTGCTGCTCTTCCCTCTTCTCCCTCCCAGGACAGCAAAGGTGAAAAATCAAAGGAGAGGAGCAACACGTAGGGATGTGGCCACGGGAATCCCAGCACCAGACTCGGCTCCTCGGTGAGGAGGAAGCTGCCCCTTGGAAAGGCTCCTTCCCTGCGTGGAGGTGAGGCAGCGGGATGAGACACCTGCACCTGCTCCAGGCCAGGCACTTCCCCCGTGGTCTGAGCGGTGCCTTCCCGAAATCCATCCCACTGCTGCCCACCCCCCTCCTCCCCTGCGCCGGGGCCGCCGAAGAACCAGCCCCCGAGTCGGTCCTTGGCCACATGTTGTCCCAACTTCTCCCTGTTACTAAACGTTCCCTGCTCCCTCCTGGGAAGTCAAACTCCGCTGGCTTGATCGTGGTCTCTGTTTTTATTTAAGGAATGAAGCAGCTCCTTCAGTAAAGCTGATTTGTTTCTTTTGGGTATTTTGTATTTATTTGTCTGGGTAAGCAGCACTGACATCCCCAGACCCCCCTGACAGTTCATTCTTCATTTCAAATCTCTTTTCAACTTACCAAGTTGATCTCTGCCACTTCTGGAGCCAAGGGAAGGGCCCGAGAGCCATGGGAGGCTGTTGGGAACGCACTGCCTGGGCAGGAACTACTTAATTTAGGAGCTACTGCTGATTCTTTTCCCAACAAGCCATTGGTAACTGGTGTTGGTCCAAGTGTGTGAGCTCTGAGTTGGGAATCCACGGTGTGACCCCCGTCCCTGCTGCCCCCAGCAGCACAGTGAGACATTCCCACCCACCCTCTTGGCAGAGAGGGGGAGGTTTGTGGGTGCCCAGCACCCCGACGCTGCCCAAGCAGCCCAGCCAGCACCCAAACCAGCTTGGCAGGGCCGGGTTTGCTCCCAGCGCTTGGGTGTTGCTGCTGGGGCTGCGGAGGGTGTTGGAACCCGCCCCGACGCTCCGGGCTGGGCTCTGGCCCCATGAGGAAGCGCCCCAGCCCTGCACCTGCCCCCACCTTGGTTCCCTCCCCCACTGCAGCCTCATGTCCCCGTTCGGATCCCCAGTCCCACGGGGTGCCTGTCCCCGCAGCGCCGGCTGTGCCAAGGCGCTCCTGGCTGGCTCCCCTGTGCCGCAGCCCCGTCCCCCTGCCCGCCGCCGCCTTGGCCGCGGCCTCGCAGCCGTTTGCAAATTGCATTAGGAAACTTGGCAGGGCCGGCTGCCGATTCCTGCCCGTTCCTGCCGATTCCTGCTGCTCTCCCAAGCACGTGCCGGGACGCCGTGGGGACGCGCCAGCTGCCGGCACAGGCCCTGGGCGAGGGGGACGTCACCAAGCGAGCGGCGTCTCGGCCATCCTGTCCCCATCTGTGGCCAGGACAGGGACCTGGTGCCCACCTGCCCACTCTCCAGGTGGATCCCTCATCTATGCCCTGCTCTCCAGCAGAAATGCCTTCTTTGTGTTCGTGATTCCGTGACCTTTCTGTGTCTCTTTTCAGCCACCGAAGCCACATTTCCAAAGCAGAACCCCCTCATGTTTTAGATGTCACCAGGTCTCTGCCTTAAGGCTGACATGTGTCGTTGACAAATGTCACACAGCCTGGACCTTACACCCCTTATTTGGATTCCTATCCTGTGGGATGCACATCTTCATCAGAGTAGGAAGCAGCCAGGTCTTTTTTCTCCTTCCTGGGGCTGAGACCTGCAGAGACAGAGTCCACCTGAGCTTCCCTGGCAGGACCGTTGTCCCCTTCGCTGCATCCCAGGAGCATCTCCCTCCTTCCCAGGAGCTGTTCTCCCTCTCCCAGGGGCTGCTCTCTTCCCAGGAGCCTCTCTCCTCTTCCCAGGAGCTCCCGGTGGGACTGGAATTGCAGCTCCGCTGTTCCTGGCGCCAGCCGCCCCCACATCCCAGGGAGCAACTGCCACCTGTCCCAGAGCCTGCTCCTCTCCCCAGGCCTGGGGGCTGCAGTGAGCCCCCTCCTCTCCCCCAGCCTCGCTGGCTCCCGGGGAAGGACCAACTGGTGTGTTGGCGGAGCTGGAGCTGCCGCCCCTGCCTTTCTGTGCTGTGCTGCCTCCGCCTCGGCTGCCTCCGCCTCTGCCAGCCCTCCGCCCACACCGAATGGGGATGGGGGGGTCTGATCCCATTCCTGTGCCCACCCTGATCCTATGGAGGGAGCGCTGTGTCAGGCTCTGCCCTCCTGCAGCTGGGATGGGCAGGGGAACAATGCTGGTAGGGCCAGAGGTGGCTTCGAGGGCATGGAGGACTCCAATTCCCCCCTTTGCATCACACCCCCATTCCCTCTTCCCTCTCCCCAGCTCCTGCCCTCACTGCTGGCAGCAAGGTGGGAGCACTCAGCTCTTACCTGGCAGTGGGGTGGGGGGGTCCCACAGCCCCTCCAGCAGCAGAGGCAGGAGGCATCACCCTCCTGCCCCTGCTGCCATGCTGCCTTATCCCTCCCTAGTCCCCCTGCCTCATTTCCCCTCCCTGGCAGGAGTCTCAGGGATCCAGGGCTCTGCTCAACCCTTAGTAGGGGGGCTGCCATGGTGGGCTCTCCCCTTCCCCAAACACCCAGCTCCCCTCTCCCAGTGCTGCAGCCGGGAAGTGGGTTAAGGCGCTGGCTCAGGGAGGGATTTTTCCCGGGGTGTAATTTTTCCCTCCTACACACGGTCTGTTTTGAGCAGTGCCTGGAGGCTTCGCACCCCCGGCTCGGGGCGGGGGAATGCGGCGCCTGCCAACCGAGGGGAGCACCCGCTCCAGATCCCAGCTCGTTAGGAGAAATAACAGCAAATTAATTAAGCCAATAGTTCTCTCTGCGCCAGCAGTGCCCCCGTCCCTGCCGAGCTGGGGAGAGGGGCTGGGACAGGCCGGATCTGGGGCAGCTTTCCCAGGAGGAGCATCGCCCTTGGCATGGCACAGTGTTCTGGGTCCCTCCTGCCCGTGTGGCCCAGTGCAGCCCCTCTGCCACCAGCGACAGGGTCTCTCTGTGCCTCAGTTTCCCCTCCTGCTGTCGGGAGAAGCCCCTCTCCACGTGGCTGCAGAAGCACCACTTAGACCTGGGGCTGGGAACCCTTGTCCGGGCACCCCGGGTACAGGGGATGGGGGAGCTCAGCAGGGTGGGATTTTTTGGGGGTGTTGAGGGGCAGTGTGGGGTGTCTGAGCACCTGCAGGGGCAGAGGAGGGACGTGCTGTGCCATCCCAACCCTCCAGGGCCTCGTGCAGCCCCGGATGGGGACGTGGGGACATGTTTTGCCGCTCTCCGGCAGCCGCATGGATGGAGTTGCCAGGCAACTGCCGGGTGGAGGCGAAGCGGGAACAAAGCGGGGACACGGTCCCTCCATCCCCTCCCCGGCTGCCCCAGGGAGCAGAGCCCACCGAAGGCCATGGGGTCACCCGCTGCGTCCCCTCGGCCACTGCCGCCCTCCCACCCCGGGGCTGCCGCAGGGTCACCCGGAGGGGGGGAGGGGGGGGGGCGCAGGGGCTGTTCCCGTGTTGCTGCCTTCCCTCGCTGTGCCCGGAGGGGGCAAGGTGGGCCAGGGGCAGGGGGCGCGGGCAGGATGGCTGCTCAGCACCCCGCGGGTGGGGGGGCACGGGGCTCAGCCCCGGGCAAGCGCCCCATCCTGCCCCGACACCTGCCCGGCACGTCGGGGCCCGTTCCGGCCTGGCAGGCGGCCGGGGGGGACTGGCAGCCGTCCCGCCCTCCCCGCCCTGCCCGCGGGGGGACCCAGCCCCGGGGCTGCCGGGCTGGGGGGTCCCGCACCCACCCCCGGCCTTTTCCCACGGCGCGGTGGGTGCAGAGAGCTGGGCGGGGGGGACCGCGGGTGGGTCACCCCACACCTGGGGATGTGCCCCCCGTGGAGGGGACACTGGGGCTGGGACAGCGCGGAGGGGACAGCCCTGTGTGCCCCCGGGCTGGCATGGGGAGCTGTGGGTGTGCAGGGGGACCGGGCACGGGGGTGTGCTGGCGGTGTAAGGCAGAACGTGGCAGGGGGTGACAGGTTGCGGGCTCGGTGCCCCCCGAGGATGTGCGGTGTGCGGGGTGCGTTGTCGTGCCCCGGGGATGCGGGGAGGAAACACGGGGGGGATGATGCGGGTGTGTGTAACGCAGCACCCACGCGGGGCTGCGGGGAGGGCGAGGGGTGACCGCGTCGCGGTGCGAGCCGGTGTCCCCGCAGCGCCGGGGCGGGCTCGGTGCGGGGCGGGGGCGGGCAGGTGGCGTTGGCGGGGCCGGGGGCGGCGGC
>JAWWEW010000077.1:1962037-1974561 GCA_035583185.1 Anabacerthia variegaticeps
CTCCCCTGTTGGGGCGCAGGGACCCCCCGGGGGGGCCGTGTTCCCCCCCCTCTATTTTTGTATGTGCCCCCCGCCCCCCCAGACGTGTATATTTTGTACCGAGCGCTGTCCGGAATTGTACATTTATTTTTTAAGAAAAAGGAGGAAAAAAAAAAGGCAAAAAAACCACAAAAAACAAACCCTCCCCGCCAACAGAACCAGCCGGGGGCGGGTGGGGAGCCCCAATAAAAGTCTGTCCCGGCGCCCGTCTCTGATGTCATGCGAGGGATTGATGTCATGCTGGGGAGTGACGTCATGCTGGGAGTGACGTCACGCGACAGGATGACGTAATGCGGCCGAGTGTCGTCACGGTTCCGGCACGGACGGAACGAGCACGACCTTCCCAAGATGGCGGCACGACGGAGCCTGGCGATGACCTTCTCAATATGGCGGCGCCCACCCAGTGTTTCCCACCGACCTTCCGAACATGGCGCCCGCCAGCGGGCCCTGCGCCCTTCTCAATATGCCGGAAACGGGGAAGTGGCGGCGCAGCCGCGCTCAGTCGCCGCACCTCGGGCCTGCAGCGGCAGCTCGACACGGAGCGGAGGATCCCTTCTCAGAGGCGCCGCTCTCCCTCCGGTCCCCGGGCCGCGGCGGGACCGGGCGCTCCCACTGCAGCGCTGACCTTCCCAAGATGGCTGCCCCAGCCGCACCCCTTTCCCTCATGGCCGCCCGACCTCCCCACGATGGCGCCGCGACCCCGCGGCGCTCCGCCCACATCCTGCCGTGTGGCGCAGGCGCAGAGGGGCCGCGGCCGCCATTTCGTTCGGCGGTGCCGGGGCCGGTCCGGGAGCGGCGGGAGGAGCCGCGGGTGAGCGGGGGGGAACGGGGAGGACCGGGGGGCAGGAGGGGCCAGGCCGGGGCCCGCGGGGCCGCCAGGGGCCGCCAGGGACCGGGGATCCCGGCTGCGGGGCGCTGCGGGCGGGGCGGTGGCTCGCCGTGGGCGTGTGGGGCCTGTGCGGGGCCCGGGGCCGGCGGGGCCTACGCGGGGCCCGGGGGTCCCTGAGGGTGTGTGAGGGGCCCCCGTGGCTGTGTGAGGGGCTCCTGGGGGTGTGTGAGGGGTCCCCGGGGATGTCTGAGGGGTCCCCCGGGCCTGCTGCGGAGTGCCAGGATCCGACGGGGCTGGGGGACAGCAGCCCCCACGCCGATCCCCGGTACCGCTCCACCCTGACTCCTGTGGGACCCCCAGACTGACCCCCACCATGGTCGTGCCCAGAACTGGTGGGACCGCAGGCCTGAGACCTCAGTTGTGGACTCCTTCACATTGTGCCCTCCCTGGCACCCTTTTGGGACCCCCACCCTGACCCCTCACCCTGCCCAGGATCCCCCTCGGCCCCCGTCCTGGAGGTGCCTAGAACCGGTGGGGCCAGGGACCTGAGACCCCCACCATGGGCACCCTCTGGGACCCCCCAAATTGTCCCCCTTGACCCCTTCACCCTGACCCCTGGGTCACCTCAGGGACTCCTCCCCAAGACCCCCTGGACCCCCACCCTTGAGAGTGCCCAGCACTGGCAGGACCGGGCGGCTGGGCCCCCCACCGTGACCCCTGGGACCCCCACACTGCCCCTCTGGACTCCTCTACCCCTTCCTGAGACCCCCTTGGACCCCCACCCTTGGGGAGCCCAGAAACAGCAGGACCAGGGGCCTGGAACATCCCCACTATGAGCCCTGTGTCTCCTTTGGGCCCCCCTCTATGACCCCTGGGACCCCCAGCTTTACCTCTGGGTCACCTCAGGGACCCCCATCATGGCCCCAGAACCAGCGGGGAAGAGGAGAGGGGGGACCCTCTTTTGGGGTACAGGAGAAGGATGGGGAGGGGTCGGTGGTCTGTGGTAGCCCAGGGTTGAACGTGGGCACAGAGTGTCATGGGATCGTGTAATGGTTTGGGCTGGGAGGGACCTCAAAGCCCACCCAGTCCCACCCCCTGCCATGGGCAGGGTCACCTTCCACTAGCCCAGGATGCTCCGAGCTCCGTCCAGCCTGGCCTTGGACACTTGCAGGGATGGAAGCCAGGGAGACACATCCACGACTCCCTGCACACGGTCTGTCTGACAGCCTTCCCGCCCACGGACTGCTGCGGGATCACATTCCGTCGGGATAACCCTGTCGGGATCGCGCTCTGTGTGTCTCCTGCCGCTTCCTCCCGCTGGAATAATCAGCGGTTCCTGCCCAGCCCCATCGTGTGCCACCTCTCCCTTCCCGGCTTCCTTTCCCTTCCCGGGAAAGGGGAGAGGCAGGGAAGGCTGTGGGCCTCGCGGGACGGGCTTTTCCTGCTTTTCCCTTTGGTGCAGCCGAATTTCAGGACACGGTTTCTTGCTCCTGATTAAAGGTTTCCTCTGGCAAGTGACCTGAGATGAGCTCGGAGGAAGGGCCAAGCCTGACTTGGGGGTTCAGTGCCTGGGAATGGGAAAGCCTGGGGTGGAGAAACAGGCTGTGGAAGCTTGGAAAGGAGAAAACAGCCTGGAAGCTGGAGATGGGGAAACTGAGTCTGTGGAAGCTGGAGATGGGGAAACTGAGGCTGTGGAAGCTGGGGATGGGGAAACTGAGGCTGTGGAATCCATCCCCGAGGACTTGGAAACTCTGGAGTTGAGGGTTTTGTTAAAAACGCCTCGTCAGAGCCCGCGGGTCGTTAATAATTCACAGGGAGCGTCTGGATCCCGCGGGGCTGGAGCGTGTCCGTCTGTCTGCACGCAGGGATGCGCCGGCTCGGCGGGATGCTCCAAATGGAGCTGGCAGCTCGCGCTCGGGAAGCATGCTGATAGGATTTTAAAAGCCTGAGTGACCTTAAATCCTGCGATGGCTGTCGCTCAGGATAAATTATTTATGTGGCATCTCTGGCTCCCCGGGAGCGGGCAGGAATGTCAGGCTGCGGGGACAGGCTCGGAATTTGGGAGGGGGTAACGAGGAGCTGCGGGTTTGGATGGGAAGAGGGGGAAGATAAAGGCGCGGGGGCGGGTGTTGGAGAGGTCCAGCCTTGGAAGTCGTTCCCAAACCGGTGCGGCTGCATTTCTGCACCGACATCAGAGGCTGGAAATTCCTCTTGATCTGCAGTTCAAAGCCTCCCTGAGGATGAGGCGCTGCAGCTCGGGCTTGCAAATGAGAAATACAAATCCGCCCCGGAGCCCAAATCCCCCTGAAAAGCGAGGAAATAGGCGGCTGAAGGTCACTGCTGCCTGTCCTGCTCCGGCAGCAATCCCCCCGGGATGAGCGGGATTGGGGCTGCTGCTGGGGAGGGCCTTTTAGATCCCTGCACCCTCCACGGTAAAGGGGCACTTGAAAAACACCTGGAAAATGTGGTGTGTCAGCCTGGCCAGGCTGGATCTGCCTAATCCAGCTGTTTTAGGGGACAAGGGGCTGCTGAAGGGCAGATTCTTGGGATTTAATGGTGTTTTGATCCCAGGGGTGACAGGGAGGGATACAAAATGCTGCTGAGGGTTCTGTAGCCATGGTGGGCTCCAGCCTGAGGGGTAGCAGCTCTGGAAGGAACTTTCCCCAGGGTCACCTCAATCTCCTGATCTCTCCCTCCTCCCAAGGGACAGCTTTTCACACCTTGTTTTCCTCACACTTTGCTCAGAGCTCTCCTGGGGCTTGGTTTGGATTGGAAAAGCAAAGGCACTGTGCAAACCTGCCCCTCCTGCCTCGACCCAGCTTTGATCCTCCGGGTGTCTCTGGATTCAGCTCTTCCTAACCACTTTCCCTTCGAGCACAGGGAGCTCTCAGAGGCTCAGATGTGTCTTGGTGAAAGGATCCTGGTAAGGAGGAACAAAGGAGAAGTCAGAGCCTTGTTTCAGAGGGATGGCTTCTGCCAGGCAGGAAGGGGTGCTGAGCAGTGCTGGGAGGAGAACTCCCCCCTTTTCTCTTTTCCTGGAGGATTTAGCTTGTGTCTCCCTAATCTGTATCAGCTGGGTCTGTCTTCTTGCACATGAAAGGTCCAGGCTGTATTTCAAAGGCAGCGTTCCCACCCGGAGCTCTCTGCTTTTCCCAGCAATGTGCTGAGTTCGGGGCCTCTTGATTTTGGTTTTTCAAAGTGACCTTTGCTGTTAATCCCCAGCCCGAACGGGGCCGTGTGCTCGAACGGAATGACCTGTTTCTCGGGAATTCAGCTCCACTTTATCCTCAAGCTGCTTTAGCTTAAACTCTTCCCTCCCCTCCTCTTGCACTTCTAGGTCAGAGCCTGGATCTGAGCGCAGGTTTCACTGTGAGGGCACCTTAGAAATGGGGAGATGGTGACTCGTGGTCTGTCTGGAGAAATACCCACCTCGTCCCACAAGTCCCCGTGGGATTGTCCCCATGGGATTGTCCTTGTGGGGTTGTCTGGAGCTGCTCTGCTTGTTACAGGGTGTCCGTGGGGGTCAGCAGGGCACACAGGGCGACCCTGTGACAAACCCGTCTGTCTGTCTGTCTGTCTGTGGGGTGGTGTGTCACTGTCACAGTGGCTCCTGTGACCCCAAGTGCCACCGAGGGAAGTGTCACCCTGGGAGTAACCAGCTGGAGCAGGGACATGATGTGTGACGTTCCCGTGGGCCGGGAGCGGAGGTGACGGCCCTGGCACGGCTCCTGTGCTGGCTCAGGGCTGTGACACACGAGCCCGAGTCAGGAGTCTCGTTACCTGGCGCATTCCTCAGCTGGATCCCTGCTAATTCCCTCCGGCAGCTGATCCAGCACGGCCGGGGCTCTGCCCCGGAGCAGCTCGTGCTGTGCTGGCCCCACGATCCTGCCGGGGGGTGGGAAGGAGCACAGGGAAAAGCACTCCTGTTCCAACACGTCCCAGACGAGCACGTTTGGAGCCGTCTGTGATCCTGCTCTGGTGGGAAAGGCACGGGCTGGATGCGTTTGCTGGGTGTCATTCTGACTGTGGAGTGTCCAGAGGGATTGAGGGGTGTCGGGTCTTGGATGTGAGGCCTTGAGCTGGAGCAAGGGAGCAAACACATGTGTTAGGGGAGGGTATTCCCCCAGGGAACTGGGAGACTCAGGTGACATGGAAAATGCTGGGACGTAGAGGGAGAAAGGCCTTCCCGACAAGGCTGTAGCTGAGGATTTCTCACTGGGTAGAAGAGCTGATTTTAATTAAAAGGCAGTTTGTGTAGTTATTTACTTCCGTGAACCATGGAGCTGGTGGTTTCCCAAGGGCAGGGGAGCCACTGGCATCACAGCTGTGCTGCTGCTCCGTGCTTCCTGTTCTCACACCCCTGGAATGTCTGACAGGTGAGGATGGACCTGTGTCTCGTGGCATCAGTAGACTGTAGTTTATCCAGCAGGAGGTGGGAGTCTGGGAAGGGATCTGGCTGTTACTACCTGGTACAAACCTGAGTCCCAAAGGAACTTTCACGGTGACAGGGGCTGTTCCTGTGCCCTCTGTCACTGCCCTCGAGGTCTGAGGTCAGGGATGGGAAGTTTCAGGTGTGAAACTGCCCTGTCCTTGCCACCTCTTGGTGTTATGGTCCCCATTAGTGACTACAGAATAGGTTTCCCTGAGGGAAGGACATCTGTGGCCCAGAGAGGGACATTTGTCCCCTGCCTCTGGGTCTGCCCTGGGGCTCTCCGTGTGGTGAGAGGCCTCCAGTCATCACATTCCGATTCCCTGAGCCGGTGCTACAGGACAGCCCTACCTGAGTGGTGCTGTCAGCAGCACGAGCCTGCCAGGGAGCTGTGACTTCCCAGTGATTCAGGCTCCTCTTCCTGTCCCCACTCCCTGTGTGCTCCGTCTCTGGTGCCGACCAGAGCAGCCGGGCCCCAGGAGCTGTTCCAGGTGAGCTGCGGGGCTGGACAGGTTCGTTTGGGGCTCATGATGAGGTGGGTTGGAGCATCACCAGATCCGTGCTGGGAAAGCTGGTCTCCCTGCCTGCTTGGAGAGCTTTTTGGGGCACAGAGAACCTTCAGTGTTGGAAGGTTATTGATGCAGTGGTTGGGAAATTTGGGGACAGGAGCCAGGGGACGGCCCCACACTGCTCCAGAGACTGAGCTGTCTGGCAGGTTTACCCCAGCCGTGGCCAGAGAGGCCGTGGGGCCGTGTGCCAGGGCTGGCCGTGCCTCCAGCAGGCTCCTGTCACACTCCCATGTGAGCATTGTCCGGCTGCAGCTGGAGGAGCTGGATGGATGGTGCCAGATCAGCTTGGCCGGGTTTTCTTTCTCTGCTGAGCGAGGTGCTCATATGAGACATCCTGGGTGTCATCTCCAGGCACTGTGGGGGCCCTGGGGATCCAGGGTGGGGGCTGTGCTGGCTCTCACTTCTGGCACCTGCTGCTCCAGGGTGTTGGGAGATCTTGGGAGTGCAGATCCAGCTGCTGCCCCGAAGGAGCTCCGGGCACATGGCACCAGCACAGTACCCTGGGGCTGTGCTTCTCCGCAGGCTTTCCCTCCATTCCCTGACCACTTCCTCCCTTCCCACAGGCATGAGTGCCCAGGCCTGCCCCCAGCACTGAGCAGCCGGAGCCACCGGGAGCCGGGCCAGGATGCCGATCCCTCCTCCCCCGCCGCCGCCCCCCGGCCCCCCGCCGCCCCCCACCCTCAGTCAGGTAGGGGTCACCTCATGGGCAGGGGGGTGGCCTGTCCCCTCTTGGAGCCACTTGCCAGAGGTGTTAGCCCTGGGAGGTGGGAATGTGGAGCAGGGCTGAACTGTGCCCTGGGTCAGGGTGCCCAGGGGAGGTGCTGAGCTGCTGCTCATCCCCAGGCGAACACGGAGCCGCCAAAGCTGAGCCGGGAGGAGCAGCGAGGCCGTGGGGCCCTCCTGCAGGACATCTGTAAAGGGACCAAGCTCAGGAAAGTGACCCAAATCAATGACCGGAGCGCGCCCATCCTCGAGAGTGAGTCCCCAGCCCCGGCCTCATGCTGGGCACTGCTGTGCCCGTCAGGGCTCTCACCCATCTGGTTCCCAGCAGCTCCTCATTGGAGGAGCGGATAATTCCAGGCTTAACCTCTCTGCCTCCCTCCTTCCAGAGCCCAAGGGCAGCGGCGGCAGCAGCTACGGCTCCGCCGCCATCCAGCCCAAGGGTGGCCTCTTCCAAGGCGGCGTTCCCAAGCTCAGACCTGTGGGAGCCAAGGACAGCTCAGGTAACAGCCACTTGCCCGTGGTCAGTGTGGGAGTCCCGGGGAGGGCCCCAAGCAGGAGGGGGTTGAGGATCTCACTGTGTTTCCCTGGGGGTTTCAGCTGGTCAGAGACAGGACCCCAAATCACACCCCATGTGTGGCCTGTGCTGTGCCCTCCCTGTGCCACAGTGTCCTACACATGGACCTCTCTGAGCACACAGGAGTTGCATGTGTTGCTGAATGTTTCTCTGTGGTGTTCTCTGTGGTGATCAGAGAGTAGAGTGCTGAGAGAGGAGCTGTGTGTGTGGCTGTGCTCAGTGCCAGCTCCCTGCCTGTGCCAGACATCTGTGTGGCCTGGCCCTCCTCGGCCGTGTCTCTGTGCAGGGACAGGGCACGGAGCCACTCCTGTGCCATTCCCAGCCCCTCACCGTGCTCTCCTTCCCCACAGACAGCTGCACCAAACAAACCCTGCAAGTCCCTGGCTCCCGAGCAGCCGCCCCCAGGCCTCCGGTGCCGGCCAGCAACAGCCGCCCTCAGGACGATGCCGACAGCAGCCGGGGGTCCCCGCCGGAGCTGCCGCGCACGCAGAGACCCTCCCTGCCCGACCTGTCCCGGCCCGGCACTGCCGGCGGCACTGGCATGAAGCACAGCTCCTCGGCCCCGCCGCCCCCGCCGCCGGGACGCCGCGCCGCCGCGCCGCCGGCCCCCCCTCCGGCGCACGCCAAGGCCTCGCCCTACAAACGGGAGAAGCCGCTGCCGCCCACCCCGGGACAGCGCCTGCCCGGCAGCAGGGACGGACCCCCCGCCCCGCCGCCCATCAAGCCCCCTCCCTCCCCAGTCAGTCTCCGGACGGGGTCGGGGGCTCAGGGCCAGTCTCTCGCCCCCCCGCCGCCCCCTTACCGGCAACCCCCCGGTGTCCCCAACGGCCCTTCCAGCCCCGGCAGCGAGTCGGCCCCGGAGCTGCCGCAGAGACACAACTCCTTGCACAGGAAGGCGCCGGGCCCGTTGCGGGGTCTGGCCCCGCCACCACCCACTGCTGCCTCCCCATCCCTGCAGAGCAGCCGCCCCCCCCCGCCAGCCAGAGACCCCCCAAGCCGAGGAGCAGGTAAGAGCTGTTTGCTCCGTGGTGCCAGGGGGTGGCCTTGGGGGTCCCTGGGTGGTTGGGGGCTTGTGAGAAGTGAGCGGGAAGAGTTGGCTCCGGGGCACAGTGAGGTTTCACAGGAAGGCTGATTAAATATTAAAAGGGGATGCCCAGGGAGGTGGTGGAGTCACCGTCCCTGAAGGTGTTTGTGGCACTCAGTGCTCTGGTCTAGTTGACAAGGTGGGGATTGGTCACAAGTTGGACTCGATGAGCTTGGAGGTGTTTTCCAGCCCAAATGATTCTGTGATTCTGCCCGTGGTGTAGGGGCTGAGCGGGGCAGTGGCTGCGGTGTCATGTTTAACACATGTCCTTGGTCATGTCCCGAGTCCCTCCAGCTCCTTCCAGCCTGATGTTGACGGTGGGTTGTGACTGGGCAGCTCCTGCCCGTGAGGTTCATGTGCTTTCCTGGGTTGGGAGGTGAGAACACGGCAGAGCCAGAGCTGTACAGTCTGTCTCTGCTCCTCTGAGCTTCCTAAATGTCCCTGGGGGGGTGACAGAAAGCCGTGGCAGAGCAGGGAGAAGCCTTCCCCGCGGTGGTGCAGCCCTCGGGAGCGTGTCCCCGTGGCCAGGGCTGGCGCTGGCTGTGCCCCGGTGCCCCCCCGTGCACTCCTGGGCTCTGTGTCCAGACCGCAGCTCCCGCCTGGGCCCCGGCCAAGCCGCTCTGTCCTCCCAGCCCTGCCAGAATCCCTCCTTGGAGCTACGGCTGGGGATCTCTGCTGTCAGCCCGGCTGTAATTAGGCTAATGAGGAGCACGAACTGCCACTGAGCCTCCGCGGGAGGCTGGGCAGGAGAGAGAGGTGGGTCAGAGGGGCCGGGGGTCCTGTCACCACCTTGATGGCACTGTGGATGTGGCTTCCAGCCCTGGCAGCCAGTGTCTGAGCTCCACAGGGAGCTCCTGCCCTCAAAGTCTGGGATGTGCTGGCTCATAGCTGCTCCTCGGATCCCCACTGCTGTGGAGGGGCCTGTGCCCAGCGTGGGCTAAGAGCATGCAGGGCTGGAGCAGCCCCCAGGGTGGGCAGTGAGCTGGGGGGGGGGCACCGGGCTGGCCAGTCCCTGCACTGCAGCTGATGGAGGGATGAGGAATGCAGATGTCGGGAGCGAGCAGGAAGTCTCTGGGCACTCGTAGGAGCATCCCGGGGCTGCGGTCTGGCCCAGCAGCCGGCTGGAATGCACTGGGGATGTCCTTGGGTTTGCCCCGGGAATGCCTCCAGTGCTGACCCTGCTCTCCCCGCAGCGCCCCCGCCCCCCCCGCCGATGCTGCGGAACGGGGGGCGCGATGCCCCCCCGCCCCCGCCCCCCTACAGACTGCACGGCCCCGCTGAGCCCCCCAGCCGGGGGAAGCCCCCGCCGCCACCCACCAGGACCCCGGCCGGGCCACCACCGCCACCACCGCCCGTGCGGAACGGGCACCGGGACTCCATCTCCACCGTCAGAGCATTCCTGGGTGAGTGGGACCCCTGCACGGATTCCCCTCTGAGATGGGCCCTGTGGCTTTGGCCGGGCCCCCCCCGAGCCCCCCGTTCCTCACCTGCCTGCTCTGCCCCTTCCCCACAGATGACTTTGAATCCAAATACTCCTTTCACCCCGTTGAAGACTTCCCAGCCCCAGAGGAATATAAATACTTCCAGAGAATCTACCCCAGCAAAACAAACAGAGGTGAGGAGAAGGAGGGGAGGGGATGGAGGTGAGGAGGAGGAGGAGGGGATGTCCCACAATCCCTGTGCCCTTGGGGTCCTGTTTGTCCCTGAGCAGGGTGAGTGGTGCAGTGGCCTCACCCCAGGCCCTGCCCATGCTCCTGGGGGTTGCAAGCCCCCTTTCTAGGGGTGCTGAGCCCTGAAGGCAGCTCACTGTGCTCAGTGGGGGTGGCTGGGAATTTGGGAATTTGGGCTGTGCGGATGTCCCATCCCACCTGCTGGGAAATGCCGCAGGGCTCGTTCCTGACCGCGCTGAGCACCTTTGGTGCTGGAGGGGGATCCTGAAGGACCCCTCAGCTGGAGCTGGGGCTGGGCAGGGGCTGCAGCCCCCCCATGTATCCTGGGATGGGCCCCGAGTGTCGGCACTCGGACCCAGCAGAGCTCAAAGTGCCCTTGGTGCCGCGCGTCAGCGCTGCGGATCCCGGCGGAGACTCCGGGGAGAATGGGATGCTCGTTTATTTTTAGAGCCATGAATGTTTAATGCGGGTTTGAAAAGCCCCGAGCTCGGTGCGGCTGCTGCTGCCAGGCGCAAATCCCAGGCTCCAGATCTCCGCGGGGAGGTCGGGGAGGGGGGGCCCGGCAGCTGGCACGGGGGTGTGGAGGAGGGAAAGCAGACGTGCCAGATCCGGCTCTGCGGATCTCCTGCTTCCAACAGCCTTCCTTGTCTTGCAGCTACACGTGGGGCCCCCCCTCTGCCCCCCATCCCCAGGTGAAAGCGGGCTGTGCAGGTGGATTGTTCCGGAGCAGACACACGGACCTCCTTCCCCTTCCTCAGCCGGACCCCCCAGCTCCCAGCCCCCCGGATCCTGCATGACACACTCCCAGGCTCTCCGCTTTCCCCAGGAGGAGCGGATCCACCCAGCCCAGCACCCTCCGCCAGCCCACCATCATCTGTGCGGCCCCTGGGACTCAATGACCTCATGGCAAGCCCGGATGGGTCCATCCCTCATTCCTCCTCATGGGTCCTGGGTCTGGATCAGCCTGGGAGCTGGGCACGGGACTCTGGGCTGAGCCGTGTGCCAGCTGGAGGGACCAGAGGGGCTCATGGAGAGGGGCTGGGGACGGACACGCCGCAAGACCCCCAGAGCGAGGGGGAGCAGGGACGGGCCAGGGGAGCCTTGTTATCCCTGGAGAGCCTCATTATCCCGGTGGAACCTCGTTATCCTGGGGGAGCCTTGTTATCCTGGCACAGCCCATTGCTTTTTTGCACAGGAGCCAGTGGAGGGGGAGGGTGAGTGGGACCATCCAGGGGGACCCCCATCCCTGTTCCCCTCTAAAACCGGCACTTCCCCCCCGGGCTGGGTTGGGGCGCAGAGTCCCCTCGGCTTTCACTGCTGAACCCCCAAACTCGAGCATTTTAACAAGAAAACACTAATTATCTTGGGGGGGAGGACCGGGGGGGGCATTAGTGGTGGTTCTGACGTGTCGGGGGGGCCCTGAGGGGGCCGGTGACGTTTTGCCTTAGACACTCCCTGTCCGACGGGTGGTCCCGGCTGGACTCTCCGTGTTCCCATGGGGAGGGGTCACACTAACGTAGTTACTGATCTCTTTGTACCTGTAAAGCGCTGTAGGAGGAAGGTGGGGGGGCGGCCGGGGGGGCTGCACCCCCCAGAACGGTTTGGGGTTCGTTTGGGTTCTTTTTTTGTTTTTTTTTTCTATGACGATGGACCTTTCCCTGTTGAGGTTGGAGCAATGCGGGTGAAGGGTGAGGGGTGTTTGGGGGGATGCTCTGGAGGATGAGCCCCCCCCAGTACTGCCCTTTGGGTTAAATAAAGGGGTCAACCACGGTTCTGCCCCTCCCGGAGCGAGGGACCCTCATAAGAGGGAACAGAGGGAATCAGAGGAGCTGGAAATTGCATTTAAATAAAAATAATAAAGTGATAAATGACATCAAAGGCACTGTCTGTGGTGGGGCTGGGGAAGGGAGGGTACACAGGGACCCCTCTTTTCTCTCTTGGGGGGTGATGGCCCTGGGGGCTGTGGGGTAAGGCACCCTGCCTGCAGCCAGGCTGCTACTGGGACCACTGGGAGGCAGTAGGAAGAGGGGATGGGGGTGGTATCGGTGGCGCTGGGGACACTGGGAAGGCAGGACTGGGCTCTGGGAGCATGAGACGATGGAACTGGGGGCTCTGGGGCATGAGGAGGGAGCACAGGAAAGCAGGATGGGGGGGTTACTGGGAGCACTGGGAGCATGGGGGAGGCAGGACTGGACGGCAGGATGGGGGATACCGGTGGCACTGGGACCACTGGGAAAGCAGGGTCGGGGGATGCGGGCACGGCGAGCACGCGGGGGCGAGATGTTTACTGGGAACACTGGGAACACTGGGAGCTCTGGGTTCCGGGGAACTACAGCTCCCGGCGTGCCCCGCGCTCGCTCGCTGACTGGCTGCTGTGTCGCGGCCCGTCCTCCGGCCGCGGCGATTGGCGGTGGCGGCGGCAGCGCAGCCAATGGGGAGAGGGGGCGGGGCCAGCCCGGCCTGGTGGCGGGAACTGCAGAGCCGGGGTTGATTTGGCGCGAGAAGGTCGGTGGTGGCAGCGGAGGGACATGGGGGTTGATGATCACACTGAAAAATAAACATAAAGCTGGAGATGTTCACAGGGTTCGAGGCAGGGCTTTGCATTGT
>JAWWEW010000077.1:1996170-2023763 GCA_035583185.1 Anabacerthia variegaticeps
GGGACAGGGCCGGGGACAGGAACAGGGACAGGGACAGGGACAGGGACAGGGAAGGGACGGGGACAGGGACAGAGACAGGGGACAGGGATGGGGACAGGAACAGGGACGGGGACAGAGACAGGGACAGGGATGGGGACAGGGGACAGGGACAGGGAAGGGACAGGGACAGGGATGGGGAGGGGACACAAAGCTGATCCCCCCTGGCCTCTCCCCCAGATCCTGCGGATCTGCACGCGCTACACGCCGGAGCAGGACACCATGACCTTCTCGGACGGGCTGACGCTGAACCGCACGCAGATGCACAACGCGGGGTTCGGGCCCCTCACAGACCTGGTCTTCGCCTTCGCCAACCAGCTGCTGCCGCTGGAGATGGACGACGCCGAGACGGGGCTGCTCAGTGCCATCTGCCTCATCTGCGGAGGTGGGTGCTGGGCAAGGAGACCCCAAACGGAGCCCAAAGGGCGGCCCTGCAGGAGCTGGGCTGAACTGGGGGGCGAGGGGAGTGTGCTGCTGTCCCCAACCACTGTGTGCCCCTTCCCCAGACCGCCAGGACCTGGAGCAGCCTGACAAGGTGGACAAGCTGCAGGAGCCGCTGCTGGAGGCACTGAAGATCTATGTGAGGAAGAGGAGGCCCAACAAGCCCCACATGTTCCCCAAGATGCTCATGAAGATCACAGACCTGCGCAGCATCAGCGCCAAGGGTGAGGCTGAGGCGGGGAGTGGCCACTCCTGTGGCTCCAAAGGGGCATCCCAGGGGCATTGGGGGGAGCCTGGGTCACTCAGCATCCTCTGCAGGGGACAAAGAGCAGGGGGACACTCCCTGCATTGCACCTTCCCTTGTCCTTGGCACCCAGGGAGCAGTGCAGGTGGAGGGTGCCAGTTTGGGGATGTTGGTTTGGGTGGCCCAGTTTTTGGGTGCCACTTTGGGGATACCAGTTTAAGGGTGCTGGTTTGAGGGTGCCAGTTTTAGGGTGCTGTTTTAGGGGTGCTGGTTTAGGGATGCCAGTTTTGTGTGCCAGTTTAAGGGTGCTCGTTTGAGGATGCCAATTTTAGAGTGTCATTTTTGGGGTGCTGGTTTGGGGGTGCCAGTTTCAGGGTGCTGTTTTGGGGATGCTGGGTGGGGGTGCCAGTTTGGGAGTGCTGGTTTGGGGGTGGTGATTTGGGGGTGCCAGTTTTCTGAGTGCTGGTTTGGGGGTGCTGGTTTGGGGGTGCCAGTTTTCTGAGTGCCAGTTTGGAGGTGCTGGTTTGGAGGTGCCAGTTTGGGGGTGCTGGTTTCGGGGTGCCAGTTTTATGAGTGCCGCTTTGGGGGTGCTGGTTTGGGGAGCCAGTTTTCTGAGTGCCAGTTTGGGGGTGCTGGTTTGGGGTTGCCCTGCTGACCCCGACCCTCCCGCAGGCGCCGAGCGGGTGATCACACTGAAGATGGAGATCCCGGGCTCGATGCCGCCCCTCATCCAGGAGATGCTGGAGAACTCGGAGGGCATGGACACGCTGGGGGGGCAGGCGGGCGGCCCCCGCGGGGGCAGCCTGGGGCCCCCCCCGGGCAGCTGCAGCCCCAGCCTCTCGCCCAGCTCCAACCGCAGCAGCCCGGCCACGCACTCGCCGTGACCCGCGCCCGGCGCGCGCCAGGACAGAGCCCGGCACGGCCGGCACACGGCGGGGACCCCCGGCCCGGCCCGGCCGCAGCCCCCCGGGGCGGACTCCTCGGCAGCCCCCCGAGCCCCGCGGGGAGCGCCCCCAGCCCCGGGCCCAGCGCGTTGGTTGAGTCACATTTCAGGGGCGTGGGGACCCTCGGCCGCGGCCCCGGGGACGCCCCGGCCCCACCAGCACCAGCACCCCACGGGATCGCGACCACCGAGCCACCCCCGACCCCGCCCCGGCCGTCCGTGGTGGGGGGGGCCCCGGCCAGCCCCGCACGCCGAGGAAGCAGAGTCATTTAAAAGAGAAAAGAAAGCAAAGTATATATATATAAATATCTATAAATATCTATAAATAACGTTTTAAAACCTTTGTAAAAGTTTGGAGGGGTTTTTAGGCCTGTGCAGGTGGAGGGGGCACGGCGGGCGCTGCCGGGGGAGGTTGGGGGGGGGCACACAGTTTATTATTATTAATTTTTTTTTTCCTTTTTTTTTTCTTTTTTTTTTTTGTTGTTGTTGAGATTTTAGTGGATTTAGAGTCGGGGGGCACCAGGCGGGCCCTGCCCCAGCCCCCCCAGGCGGGGAGGGGGCTGCGGGGGGGGCACGTGGCGGTGCCAGCCCCGGCCTCGTGGGGAGGGGGGCCCGGCCCTGCCAGCACGGGGAGGACGGGGAGGGGGGACGGGGTGGGGGCTGGCTCCAGAATAAAGTTTATTTATTCTAGTGCCCGGCTCGTTCTTCTTGTGGGGTACCAGGGGGAAAAGGGGTGTGGGGTGGGGAGGGGATGGCCAGGCTGTGGCACCCCGAGTCCTGCTTGAGGGGGGGCTCTTTGCTGCAGGAGGGTCCCCCAGGACCCCCCATCTGCTCTCCTGGCTCTGGCCATCCCCAAAGGCTCGGCTGGGGCAGAACCCTGTGGGTCCCCCCAGCATCCCAAAAGCTCTATCCTTCCTAGTCCTGGTGCCACAGTTGTGCCACCCAACGCCCGTGGCCATCCCAGGGCATTTGTGACACCCCCGGCACGGGGTGTGGGGCAGCCCTGGCTCCCTCATGCCGGACTGGGGGTGGGGAGGGGGTGTCAGGGACATCCCTGCCACTGCACAGGGATGGGACCTGTTTGTTTTCCTTTTGTCCATATTTTTTTTTCCAGCAGCTGCCGGGTGAGGCCCATCCACCGCCCATAACAGGAACCGGGGGCTCTGGGGACACTGGGGACACTGGGGACACCAGGGCATGGCCCAGCACGGCCCACCACGGCCCAGCCTGGCTGAGGACGGCCACATCTCACGGCAGCAGTGGCAGCCCGGGCCGGGTCACACGGTGAGGTCCCCACGTTGGGGGACACAACGCGGCTCCTCCGCAGCCCCCGCCGGCTGCCCGGGCGCCGGACCCCTCTCCTGGGGCCGGGGGCAGCACCCAGCCCGCGCTGGGGGGCCCTTGCGCAGGAGGTGGGCGAGCTCGGCCATGCTGAGCAGCGCCGACACCAGCCCCACCACGAAGTAGAAGTGGATGAAGACGGTTTTCTCGGTGGGCCGGGACACGAAGCAGTCGACGCGGTGCGGGCAGGGCCGGCGGCGGCACACGAAGAGCGGCTGCACCCTGAAGCCGTAGAGCAGCGCCTGGCCCAGCAGGAAGGCCAGCTCGGCGGCGATCCGGGCCACCACGCTGCCCACGTAGAAGGGCTGGAGGCGGCGGGCGCGCTGGCCGGGGGCCCCTCCGCGCCCCGGCTTGGCCGCCTGGTGCATGGCGAAGATGACGAAGAGGGCGGCGGGCGCCGAGAGCACGACCACGTGGAAGACGAGGAAGCGATAGTGGGAGATGGGGAAGGCGGCGTCGTAGCACACGGGTTTGCAGCCCGGCTGCTGCGTGTTGCACACGAACTCCTCCTGCTCGTCCTCGAAGACGTCGCTGCCCACCGTGGCCAGGACCAGGATGCGGAAGAGGAGCATCACCACCAGCCAGAACCGGCCCACCATGGGCGAGTGCTCCTGCACGGCGTCCAGCAGCGAGCTCAGGAAGCCCCACTCGCCCATGGCCACGCCGTGGGATGAGGGACAGAGCTGGGGGGATGCCGTGACCATGAGGTCAGACCCCAGTGGCAGCACAGCCCCTCCAGCCCTCCATCCTCCCACCATTCCCGAATGCACCACGATGGCCCCAATCCTGGGAGAGAATCTGGGCAGTGCAGCCCAACTCAGCCCTGTCACAAGTGTCCCCTGTGCTCAGCACTCGCTCCCCAGGAACGGGTCCAAGGACACCAGCTGGGGCAAGACCTGCACGTTCCCCATCCCTTGTCCCACCCTGATTTCCGGAGCTCCCCACAATGCCCTGGTACCTGTGCAGGCTGCGGTCCACGGCGTGCCAGCGCGGCGGGCGCCGGCTGTCCAGGGCTGTCCAGCACTGTCCGGTCCCTTGTCCGGCTGGGCTGGGATAACAGTCCCACAGCCACGCCTGGAGTCCTTTTAAAGGGACAGAGCAGCCACAAGGGCGCCTGGAGGGGAGGGAAGGGCTTGGAACTGTTGGGGGGGTGGCTCAAGGACAAAGGCTGCCCCTGCCCAGGGCTGGGAGCTGCCCAGGACACAGGTTGGTGCAGGGACAGTGGCCCCCCCAGTGCAGAAATGTCCCCAAACCTTGGCCTCTCCAAACCTGCAGGGCCTCAAGGTCCCCAGGCCACAGCACTTGGCCTTAGAAGGCGCTCCCATTGCCCCCTGACAAGTCAGAGCCCGGGTACATCCAGCCCTGCCAGGGTCCCAGTGCCCAGGGGATGCTCATGTGTGCCACTGGCCCTTCCTGACCCAGGACACTGTGCTCGGACTGCCAGGGACCCCATGGGTGCTAACAGGGACCCCACAGGTCTCCTGGGTTATCCCCAGCTCTGGCACGTGTGGTCCCTGCAAGAAGCCCCCCATGGCAGGGCTGGGCTCCCACCAGCCCCTGCCCGGCCTCTGCCAGCACCTCAAACCCCCTCTCCAGTAAGGGGAGCAGAGCCTGCACAACATGGGCCACCCTCGGACCCGTTTGCCCCTCAGGGACGTGCAGTGCCCACGGCAGGTCACAGTGCCCGGCGTCCCCAGGCTCAGCTCCCGTCCAGCAGCACCCCCAACGCCCCATCCAAGATGTTGGGATGGGGAAAGCCCTGCTGTGGACACCGTGGGGCACCCTGTGTTGCTCCCAGAGCTCCCCATGCCCACCTGGGCAGTGCCGGGTTCCGGGAGCAGCCCCACAACCCAGCCCTGGGTCGTGACAAGGGCTGTGCCGCAGGAGCAGCCGCAAATAGCCCGGCCCTCGGAGGGGACGCGCCGGAGACGCTCTCCAGAGCCAGTGGAAAATCTGACAGTGCTTTCCACACTTGACTGGGTTCCAGCAAAGCACCGATAGTGCGGGGGGCCCTGGGGCTTCATGGAGTCATGGGATGGGTTGGGTTGGGAGGGATCCCAAAGCCCATCCAGTGCCACCCGTGCCATGGGCAGGGGCACCTTCCGCTAGCCCAGGGTGCTCCAACCTGGCCTGGGGCAGTTCCAGGGATGGGGCAGCCACAGCTTCTCTGGGCCAGCAGCTCCCCCCGTGCTGGGGGACCACAGGGGTGTTCACAGGAATTTGGCTGTGGAGCCACAGTGGCCACAACCAGTGGGGAAGTGGCCAACCAGCCCAACACCCCCAGAGCTTGTGCCAAGCCCTCTGCCCTGGCAAAGAGAGGGCTTAGCACAAGCTCTGCAGTGGTTATTTTCCTAAAAACAAACACCCAAATTCAGTGAAGAAAATCAGTATAAACACACACTTTTATTAGACAAATATTAAAAAAGACAAACTCAGGACAACAAGGAAAAACACAGAAAATATTTACAAGGACAAGTGCTTGAAAAATGGTTCCCATTCACCTGTGTTGGGTGGTGGAGGTAAAAGTTTACATATTTTAGTATTTTCAGGTACTTCAGGAGGGATGGATCAATTTTAAAGGATTTGGCATGTTCTGAAGTCAACTTTAACACTAAAATGACCACAAAGTGTCAAATAATGGGGAAGAGGGAAGTGCGGCAGCACTCACTGGGCACGTGGCTCCAATGTTCACAGAAAAGGGGATGTTCACGTTTGAACAAACCTAAGTTCTTTAAAACCAAGAAAAAACGAGCTGTGTTCACTTATAATGAACGTTTTCTGAGGTTTCTTAGGCTGAGGTGGTCTCTGGTGGGAGCTCCAGAGCTCTGCTGAAGGCTCACTGCAGGTCAGGAGTTTAAAATTTTGCTAAAACCTCAAAACATGTCGTCCTCTGAGGACTCCTCCAGGTACTGGACGGGCTTTTTGGCGCGGCCAGGCCTGGCCCGGGGCTGGGCTGGGGTGATGTCAGCACTGGGGTCAACAGTGAAGGTGTCGTCCTGCAGCTTGGATTTCTGGAGGGAAAGCAGGGGAGGAGTCATGGATCTGAGCACCCCCGGGGAACAACAACGAGCATCACATGCCTGCTGTGCCATGGGTACAGTGGGACCAAACCGAGGATCTGGGTTTACTAGGAAAAGGTTCTTCCCCCAGAGGGTGGTGGGCACTGCCCAGGCTCCCCAGGGCAGTGGGCACAGTCCTGAGGCTGCCAGAGCTCCAGGAGTGTTTGGACGACACTCTGAGGGACAGGGTGGGATGGTTGGGGTATCCTGAGCAGGGCCAGGAGCTGGGCTGGGTGATCCTTGTGGGTCCCTTCCAGCTCAGAACATTCCATGATTCTATATCCACCCAGCTCCCCACACCCAGGTAGAGGTTCGACCTCCACCAGCTTTTCCTGCCAGAACTGACCCCACTCCCTGCAGTTCCCTTGGCACTGATGGGTGCAGAGCACAAACCTTTGATGCAACGGATTTGGAAGGCTTGGAGCCAAAATCCGATTCGGAATCCGAATCCAAGGAGCTGGGCTGCCTCTTCATAACCCTCCTGCCCTTGGCGTTGTTGCCCTCGGCGCGTGGGGGTCCCTCCTTTGCCACTGGCTTGGGTTTGGGTGCAGCCTTTTTCTTGGCCAGGATGTCCACGATGGAGGGCTGGTTGTCTGGAACAGAACCCAGCGTTAAATCCCCAGTTTGCTCCTCTCTCCTTCCCAGTTTGGGAATTCCTTCCAACACAAACAGGCTCTGCGTTGCAGCAGGGTCAGCACACAGGTCGGCCCCGTTTGAAGCCGGGTTTTCTAGAAGGATCTCCCTTCCCCAGATGATGAGGAATGAGGTTGTTTATCTCCTCAGTTCCGCTACATTTAGAGGATCAAATTAAAAGGTCCCCAAAGCAATTTACAGACCATTTCAGATTGAAAAGTTCTGAACTCTCAAGGATCTGTAGCCCATCTGAGACCTTCAAACTCCTGCACAGGGAGGAAGGAATTTCCCAAACACTCATTTGGGGATTATTTCTTACCTATACTTTGACTTTTTTAAGAGCACCTTGAAGCACATCTCCCAGTTCAGCTCATTTCAGGCCATTTCTGAGGGATAACAGCCTTTCTCAATTTAGGGGTGGAAGTAACACACTATTTTCCTGCTGGAATCAACACCCAGTCGATTCGATTTGGAATATACTAAACAGTGTCAAATTCTGACAAAGTTTGGGCAGTTGAGTTTAAAAAATCCAAGCCAAATGCCAGAGGTGGAGCCAGCACTGAACAGATCAAACCACCCCAAAAAGCTTTCCTGCCTCCTGGGAAGCTCCCAGGCAGCTTTCTTCCCAAAAAGACATGAAGGAAGACATAGACTGCAAGACACAAATTCCACCCAGATTATTCCTGCCAAGTATTACATAGCACTGTAGGAAGCATTCACTTTTCCTGTTCCCAAACTAAGATTCCCTCCCTCCAAGCATGTCCAACATGAACTAGAACATGATATGTTTGGAAACAGATCTCTTAAACATGACAACAACCAAAGAACCCCTGCCACAAACCTCAGATTTTTGCTGAAATGAAAACTCCAGTTGCTCAGGCCCTGGAACGCCGAGCAAAATCCCTCAGATTGTTTCCCACAGGAATTATAATTGTTCTCCAAAAATGATGTTGCTGAGCTGCCCTTACCCTTGGTGGCTCCAGCCTTCTTGGCTGCAGCAGGTTTTTTGGGCACGGCCTTGGGACCCGGCACTGGGATGGACAGAGCAGTGGGAGCCTCGCTCACGTTGTCATCAGTGACATCCTGGACTGGAAGGGGATAAAGGGAGCACAAAGTCAGTCTGAAACTGCCAAATCACCCCCTCTGCTCTGCCCTGTGCACTCTACCAAGGGGTTTGAGGACAATCCACCTGGTTTAGAGGTCTCACACTCACCAGGGACAGCTTTTGGCTCTGCCTTTTTCTTGGGAGCTTCTGCTGCTTTTACAGTGGTTTCCCTGGAAAACAAAACCCCAAGTACTTTCTCAGTTTATGATGCACTTAATAAGTGCATTGAAAAAAAGCAGAGCTATGAATTTCTGTGTAGCATTAAGCACAACTAATCTTCAGTGGCTGTGGAGAAACACTCACTTGGGAGCAGCTCTGGGCTTGGGAGGAGGCTTTTCCTTGGAGCCTTTGTCCGAATCAGAGCTGCTTTCACTGTCAACCTGGAACTCAGGTTCCTCATCTGAGCTGGACTCATTTGAGTCCGAAATGACCATGGGCTTGACTTTGGCTGGTGGAAGAACACAGATGTGTTATTTTACACATTTGGCAATACACAGCTCCGTTGCTTTTTCAATATTTTAGCTGCAGCTATTAAAAAATAAAGATCTGAATAAAAACAAGCAGATGCTGAGACTGCCAGGGAGAAGACTCCAAATGACAAGTGTGTTCTGTCATTTGGAGTCTTCCAACCTCACCCACAACACATTTAATTTGCCAAGACAGTTGTGTAATTAAACCCAATAACCATATTTCTCTAGATGCCCATTTCTGCTTTTCCTTAAAAATGTGCAAAAATGGTAGAAATATTTAATTGCTTTAGACAGTAAAATAAAGAAGCCTTTAAAAAATTATTTCTGAATGTGAACTGAGGCTCTGGGAGCTCCCTAAATAGTCTGTTCCATTTTCTCCTCCACAGATTATCCCTCTCCTGCAGCCGTGTCCTCACTCACCTGCTGCATGACGAACCACTCGCTCCCTTTGAGGAGGTGCTTCAAAATCAGACTCTGAATCAGACCCTGAATCAGACCAAGGGTTTCGTTTCTTGGTTTTCTTTATTGGTTTGAAGGGTAGAGTGGCCTGTCTCTTAGCTCCTGAAAAATATGGGGAGGCAGGATGAGCCAGCAAACTTCCATGTGCACTTCCGGGTTAGCAGTTCAAGCTCAGCTTAGAAATACACTAAATTCGGAAGATTCCAGATTAAACAAAGAGAAATAGGAGTCTATCCTGGTGACTGTTATCCAGGACAAATTTCTCCCCTAGTTTTTCCAAAACTCCTGATCCCAGGTGTTGCTCACCACCTTCAGGAAGAGGTCAGATAACCGAACTGACAACCCTTCTCCCTTTCTACTGAGGGAGTAACATCCAAGCATTTACCTTGCTCAGTCTTCACCTTCCGTGCTAATCTCTGCTTCAGGCCTGCAGACTCCTTCTCTCCGGATGTGTTTTCATCCTGATTCTCATCAAATTCAGCTTTTTCACTCTGCAGATGCAGATACCAAACAGTGAGTCAGCTCCCGGAGAAGAGGCACATGGGGTAGTGGAGGAAGGAGCTGCTTATTTTAGATGTGTAAAAGTTAGTGATACAAGAAATCTGAGTCTGTGAAGCAAACTGTGTGTAGAATGGATTACAGACAGGATCTGTAAATCAGACAGGAGCTGTCCCCAAATCAGGTGACTACAAAAGCAAAACCCAACATGAACAAAAACAGGAACTCTGGCCCTGCTCCTGAGCGCTCCGGTCCTGCCGCCGTGGGACGGCCCCGGGGCGGGATGAGGATGGAGGACTGGACAGGGTGGGATAAAACAACAGTGGCAGTAATTTGGAAAAACTGTTGGGTGGAACCATGTGGAGGAAAGGTTTCCAGGGCCAAACAGGTGAGGGGGTAGGTTAGTTTTCTCTGCTGGAAATGGCTGAATTTCGGCATAATTTCAACTAGTTCTACAAAAAGAGTTCAATCTTCTTTATCTCCTTGACAGGGAGAACAAAGATGGCATTAAGTGGCTGAAAGCATTGCTGGGAATGCAAAGGCTGTTATGGAGAAGGGAATTTACTGGCTGTGCTTCCTGCCTGCTAAAGGGTTTATCAACTTCCCAAGATGCATTGTTTGCATCTGCCTCTCCATTTCTAAGCTACCAACCCATCCCTGACAGTGTGATGCGTCAAAAGGTTCCCTCTAAGCCTCCTGATACCTTGGTGTATCGTTCTCCTTTAGACTGACCCCCCCATTCCCAGTGTTCCACAAGTCCTAAGGTTCTGTCCCTCTCCCTGAACAGCTGCTTCAGCAGGACAAGTCCAGCTAATAGGGACTTGCATTTCTTTAGGACTCTATTGAAGAAAATGTAGAGAAAGATTGAGCATTTGGAATGTTCCTTTGTACCTTTATCTTCTTTTTAGTTTTCTTCTCTGCCTCTGCCTTCATCTCGGCCGTGATCCGTGGAACAACCCTGATGCCATGAGGGGATGGCATTACTTCTGGCAGCTGGGCCTTCTTCACCTTTGCTTTCCCTCCTTTCACCTTCAGAGGTTTGCCAGCAATCCCTGCTGCATCATCCTCTGCTTGCTTGGCCTCCACTGCCTGCAGAGGGGAGCATAAAATAACACCAAAAAATACAGAAGTCAATAAAGAGCTGGTGGATAAGAAGAGGAGGGAGAGGGGCCACCTGCACTGAGCATTGACATACATCGAGTTCCTCAATGAAGGCAGCAAGGTCTTCCTTCCACAGGTCAGAGGCACTCTTGCGCTTCAGGTTTTCCAGCTCCTTTTCCTAAAGGGAGTCACAGATGATAATCATTAGTCACATATGTCAATCCACCATCCAAAAAAATAAACTATATAGCACCTAATATATACAAATATAATGCTTTTACAAGGAAAGGAAGGCCACATACTTTGTTATCCCTCTGCTTGCAGAGCTCCTCTTTCTTCTCCTTGGTCAGATACCACAGGGGCATGTTCAGCAGGTAGTTGAAGTCTGGGCCAGAAGATGCAGCTGCTTCTTTGTCACTCTCTTCCTCCTCCTCACTCTCTTCCTCCTGAACATGCATTTGAAACAAATATTGTCAACAAATACCCTGGCACACAGGGGTAGGGCTATTGATCAAATGCACAAGCTCTTGAATCCTGCAAATTGAAAGGCAATCTGGGTCTCTGTATGGATCATAAAGCTCCAGAGCCAAGTGTGGGTGCATTCAGAGGATAAGTGAGGCATTACCTTGTTTTGAGACTCCTTCCACACCTTCACGGGATCAGACTCATACCCTCTCTGGATAAGAACTTGAATCAGCTCCTTCTTGGGTTTGTTTTCTACAAACAGACATTTCAAGATTGTCATTCAGTGACCACTACCCTCGCTGTTGGGAGCGACAGATCAGCTGTACATTTTGGATCCTGTGGTTGTAGCAGCTCAGCATTCTACAGGACTCCAAACCAGCCTTTCCTCACCACAGCTGGGACATGTGGAAGGGCCTGAGCAACACCTGAAAAGCTCCTGCTTAGCAGGTGACTTGTCAGGGCAGCATTGCTCCTGTACCTGCCAGAGCACTGTAAATATTTTTCTCTGTTTCCATATAAGCATTTTCCATGCTTTAAGTAGTTTTTGAACTTGGGGAAAAAAAGGTGTGATGGTGTAAAACAGATTTCATGATAACAGGCAGGTGGAGGAGAAAAGCCCTGGTAGCTTCGTGTAGCTTGCACCTCATTAGACATCACCTGGGAAATGTATGCTCTAAGTGCCCAACCACTGGAAATGCTTCAGCTGGAATTTGCTCCTTTTTAAGGTATCAGAAGCAATCAACCATGAGACACAAATACAAATGAAACCAGCTCTGGCAGCCTTGGAAGTACTTATTAGAAAAACCCAAGAAAATGCATTTCAAGGGAATTATTGCTCTTCCCGAGCTCAGTGAGACAGACTCGGCTGCTGGGATTACTGGGCTGCCTTCAGACACAAACCACAAAGCATCTTATGACACGTTGTCTGGCCGCATCCTCCGTGAAGGCAGCGAAACACAGCCTGCCTTTTACACCGAGGGGGAAAAGTGGATTGAGAAATGTGAATGCTGGGAACAAAGATCTGCTTCTTTTTCTAGCTCATGATTCTCAGATGCTGCTGCTTGAGTAGCTTCTAAGTTTGAACGCCTGTCCACTGAGAACATGATTTGGAATATTCTTTTTGCAGAGGTTCACAAAGATAATGGACAGAGATATGGGTTCTTCAGAATGCATTTCTCAGCAAACACTGCCAACATAATTAAAACCCTTACTCTTAACGAGTCAGAAATAGATAGGAATTTTTCTGCTAAATTGTTAAAAAAACTCTACCCTCAAAAAATTGTCAAATAAGAAGCAGGCAAGCCACATGAGTATCCTGTTGTCATTAAGGGGTGTATGATACACAGACCAAGGATACTCTGGGCAGCACTTTCCTCTTGGATGTCACTGTAACAGAGATAAGCTCTGGTGTGGTTTGTAAGAGCCAGCCTGAGGCTGAGAGGGTGCTGACAGAGCTCAAGGGGGCACCCAATTCTCCCAGTTCCCAGTCACCAAGCACAACACTCACCGATCACGATTTTGCCATCTATTTTCTCCAGGATGAAGCGAGCCTGGTTGCTCAGCTTTGCAGACTCAGCACCCAGCATCCCAATAAGCCATTCCTTCCTCAAATTGTAATATCGGAGCCGGAGTTCAAAGAACTCCTTAAGAATATCCTGGGGAGAGTCGTACTTCTTGAGAAAGCCGACATGGTCAAAGAGAACCTGGAGGAAAACGAAGGAACATGGGTGCTGTGATGATAAAACAGATCCCAAAACCACTGAAAATTACCTGTAACACAGGTGTGATGATACCACTGAATTATTAACCAATAAATTATCAAACCTCAGTGTTGTTCTAGAAACTACTTCAGTTTGTGAGCACAGCAGCAGAGATAATTTTAGAAATTCAATGTTCTTGATATCCCTAGCAGGGTTAAGGTTACTCGAATCTCAAAGCTCTGTACAGGACTAACATCTTGTATCCAGCTTCACACATTGTCAGGAGCCAGACGCTCAGTGCCTGTGCTGCTGGCTCAAAGGGCTCTGCAAACTGTGATTTCAGATCACTTTGCTTCCTTCAGGCAAACCATCCACTCTGGGCCCACTCCCAAGCCAGGCTCCTGACCTTTGAAAGCTGATTTAAAACCAGTAACAGCAGAAAAATCGAAGTGAATAGGTTACTGCCAAAGAGGATTTTTGTTTCATGCAATGACTGCAGCTGTCCACAGAGTCTGAGTTAAACCAAGAAATTCCTTCAGCAAAATCTGTCACATACCATGGAGTTGCATGTCAAATTTGTTTGGAGTTTGAAGACCTTATGCAGTCCCACAGCTTCAGCTTCTGCTAGTTTTTCCTCAGTCATCTTCACTACGAACCTCACTGTGGTGTCCGTGTGATATTCTTTATAGTCTGTGATTAGAGGGGGGGTCTTCTCAGTCCCATTCAACATCGGCTCCAGAACCTGCTCTTTATAAGTCTGAGAAAAGAAGCAAAGTCAGACCCAAAACCCACTAATTTGTTTTTGCTTTGCAGGTCAAACTACATTTGCAGGGCAAATTCCCTGTTTATTACCTGTGTCCACGTTCTGACAGGCAGCTCAGTGATCTCGATGGTTGTGGAATCAAGGATGGACACTTCACCACTTATCACGTACTGATTAGGCCCCAGCTCGTCTATGGTGCCTTTGAAATTCTTGTAACTGGGAAGCTGAGCAGAACAAACACTGGAGTGAATTTTGTGTGGATACTTCTGTTTTTAAGCATTCCTATAAAATGCCCAATGTGAGCTCAATAAATTAACGAGTAAGACATTTGCTTTTTAATTACGTTACTTACCATTGGCAACAGCTCTTCTCCATCCATCAGCCGACGGATGTTATTCACAACTTCCCTGATATCAAAGTTGGGGATCTTACAGGCCCAGCCAGTGCCAATGCCTTCAGCCCCGTTGACCAGCACCATTGGAATGATGGGCATGTACCACTCTGGCTCCACACGCTGGTTGTCATCATAGAGGAACCGCAGGATGTTGTCGTCCATCGGTGGGAACACCAGCCGTGCCAGGGGGCTGCAATGGAGAGGGGAATTCAAGACCAAATTCTCATTACAAAACATGACCACCATGCAAAAAGAAGCCTCCTTAATTTTTTTTATTATCCCATGCAAGTTTCTCCCCTTGTTTCTGCTTCCATTTCCAAATTCCCTACCCTGATAACCAAGCTTACATATCAGAATTTAGCACCCAAATCTCACTTCAGTTGTTGCTACTCTGAGCATGCAAGCAGCCCAAAGTTTTTAAGGGAAAAAGTCAATTCATTTTTCATTCTAACTGCTGCAAAATTGAGCCCTGCTAAGAATCTTTCAACAGTAAGAACTCTGGAATGCCGACCTGAGCATGGTGAAGATGTATCGAGGGCTGGCAGAGTCCTTCCCCCCGTGCAGCCGCGTGCCAAACTGACCGATGGGCTGGAGCAAGTTGAGGTTGTTGCTGCCCACAAAGTTCTGAGCCAAGTTAATGATGGTCATCATCAGGGCAGCCTGCAACGAAGGAAGGTGCAAAGCTGAACATGCAGAACGCTTCAGGGAATGGACAAACAAGGTAAAATTCACACCGAGAACTTAGTGGATGCAGAGGATAAAGTCAACTGATGAAAAACTGGAGGAAACTCTAGGAAAATGCATCCCAAGACCATCTAGTCTGGGTGACTGGAAATGTTCTGGTGATCCACGGCTCTACTGCTGTCTACCTGCTCTGAAACCTCCAGTGAAAGACTCTGCCAGTCTCCACAGAACACCTTGTTTTACTGCTTAACTTCTCCTTGCCCAGGCTGAAAGGTTATAAACATGTGCCTAAATCCATCCCAAATAAAGCGGGTTTTTCTTGTTCTACTTTTGGAATGACCTGCGCTCCCACGAAATCCAGGCAGGGCAGGCAGAGTGACCAACCTCAGGTTAAATTAATTGTGAAACATTAATAGCAGCTAAACAGCCACTTCAATTTGCTGTTCACATTCAAACACCTAATTCTGCTTCAGAGGCATCGTCACTGTCACGCCAAGAGAAGGGCTTTTTGCCTCTCCTTTAAAGTGTTTTGCACACCCAGGCAGGTTCTTACCTCACCGTGATGGTATGCGGACATCTCAGCGACAGAACCAGCCAGCTGAGCCACCTTCACCTCCCGCTTATCGTTTCGTTTGAAACAGGTGAATAAAACCTTCCTCTGACCTGGCTTCAAACCTGTGTAAAAAAGAAAAAACCTCCTGGTCAGAACGTGTGATGCTTTTCACTTGGCTTCTGCTCTCTAGAGGCAGAACTACTTATACACCCAAAGATTCTGCACCAGCTGAGGAAGGCACTTGCAATAATATACGACAAAATGGACAAGACATTTAATCCAAAGATGAAAAACCCTTGGACAGCAGAAAACAGACTTTGGGACACTGACCCTGAAACCTCAGCAGGTTCCCTGACTCTGATATGACATCAAACACCCATTTGTTACATTCAGGGGAGACACACCATGCACAATCACTACATAGAAACCACTTACCATCAACCAGTGATGGGATTGATCTCTCATTATCCGAGTTTGAGAACAGCACTAGCTCCTTATTGATGAAGTCGTTGTATGTCAGGTAATCAGTGTTTTTCCCATACAGGTATTCCTAAGAAAAACAGGTGGAAGATTGCCTTTATTTTAACAGGGCCTAATCTGCTTCTTGGCTAGTTCCACTGAAATGGGAACTCCTTGTAAGACCAGCTGAATACAGCTCAAGTGCTGACACTCTTTGCACAGCAAAGGGAAACATTTCCCATGACACATTCCCATTTTTTGGGAAATAAAGTCTTCATCTGGTCCTGCTCGAGTTATCATTTCCTTATTGATCAAGTAATTTGAAAGATAAGAATTAAAAATGAAATTAACCATTGGGTAATTGACAACGAGGCTACACTGATAAGAGCAGAGAAGAAGCCGCTCTGCAAAATCCTGACACGTTTTCAACATCCTCTAATCTGGGCCTGACTCAGTGACTGAGCCGTGTGCAGTGCTGGGATGAAGCCGAGAACAGCCCCAGGCAGGGAGTGGAAACCAGTTTCCTTATGAACATAAACCTTTTACCTCTGGCAGACCATGCAGCTTCCGTTGTCTTCTATCCTCCATGAAATTAGTCAGCCACTCCTTTCGCTCTTCTATCTTCTTCTTGCTAAAGGCCTGCATGTTACAAAATGAAAAGTAATTCAATTCTAGAACGTTCCGTGGTTGTGCACTATTGGATCAGTTGAGAAAAAGAAAAGAAGAGCTTACCCAGGAGAATAACATGCTAAACAGGCTGACTTAAGAGCCCAAAAAGTGCAAAAAAAGGTTTCCGTAGCTAAACATATTAAGAGCATAATTTCCACCAGTCTGTAGGAGACAGGATAGTTAGTCTGAAATTTGTAGGGTTTTAATATATTAACAAAAAACTAAAGCAGATTTTGGGAGAAATTAATATTTTGGAGAAGAACTTGTTTTTTTGGCATTGCCTAACAGCTCTGAATATTTAAGAGTCAAGGGCTACCTAAGGTGGAGTCCACAGAAAAAGAGACTGTTTTAATCCACTCTTTTACACTGGGGGAGAAAGAGGAGATCAGACTTGGAGAAAACTGCAGCAGAACATGCAGAAAAATGTTAAAGAAATATTTACAATTGTGCCTGGAAATGTCAATTGGTTTGCAGTGATTAGTTTGTTCCGAGCTATCTTCAAAGCCCATCATTAAAAGGGTACTCTTGGCCTGAGGTCTGGGGGCAGATTTGCTGCTCCTGGTTTGACTAAAGCCGTAGCCTTGGTAACACAGAGACTTCTCCAGCCCAAAGGCCTCGGAGAGCGTTTTAAGAGAAAATACAGAGCACTTTACAAGGTGAAATACCAAAGGTAGTAAGTCAATTAAATCAAGTGTTAGTTACCAGGGTGATCGCAGCATCATCTTCAGGCCCAGAATATTTGAAGCCAATTCGGTGTTTTGCCATATCTGCAAAGTATTCTTTGGCCTCCTTCGATGTGCTGGTACCCAAACCTGCAGGGACAGGAGAGTTAATAGGAATGACTTTTTGCTTAAATTAAGTTGCAGTTCAAAGAAATATTTTGTTATCCCAGTTTCTGAGATGCAGCATATGAATGGATAGTGTGACCATGAGTTCCCGAAAACTTAAGTTACTTCAGAATGAGGTGTGTCACAAGAGTCGTAAGAATTGTAATTAAGTGGGCAGACATTGTACTTTTGGGTTTTGTCTGTAACTGCTGTAGATGTGTGAAATGTAATTGGAATATCTTAGGAGAGAAGAGACGGAGCACACCTGATCCAAACCTTTCTACAAGGCGGGACTGACCCGAATAGTCAATGCTCTGACTTGGATCATTGAATTTCAATTTATTTAGTTTTTACAAACCTTTGTAGTACTTGATTTTCCATGAGTTGTAGTTCTGTGTATTGCTTTTCCATTCTTCAAACTCAGGGATGCTGTAGAATGCAATTTCTTCTTTGTTTTTGGAGGCCTGCAATAGACAAATATTTTAACTATGAAATGAGAGGCAGATTTGGAGCAGTGACTCCTCACTTGTTTACCTGATCATCCCCCAACCCTTACCTTTATGATGGGAGTAATGAATTCCTCCAAAAAGTTGTGTTTCAGAAGAGATGGCCAGTTGTGATGGATGAAATTAATCAGCAGACCTTTGATGTGTGATCCATCCTGATCCTGAATTAAAAAGGAAAAGCCATATTTTATCATGGGCATGATGGGATTGACAATTGTTGGCTTAAGAGCAAATGGTTCTGTAATTCCACCTAACTGATTTTATTAACTCACTTCTAAATAGGTGACCATGTGTTGTTTAACTGATGAAAATGGAAAGAAACCAAAAAGGCAGATTCTTGGTGAAAAAAGGTTCCAAGGAGTGGTAAAGAACCTTGAATCAACAGACTGGAATGACAGTCTTTAGCTGTTTGGTGATGTCAGTACCCCCTTTTTTCGTTTTGTGATTGAAATGACATTATGACCCACTAAAATATAGAATGACAAAAATAAACACAGTGATTTAAGTACAACAATGGCAGTGGGAGAAGAGCAGTATTTTCTTTTCTCTTTATTTAAGTGTTAATATCTTCTCCCAATTTTCAATTTAAATAAATCTAACCTGATCTGTCATGATCATAATCTTTCCATAGCGAAGAGTTTTTAAAGATTCTCGATCTTCATAGTCCTTTTTATACTGCAAACCCACGATCTTGATGATGTTGTTGATTTCAGCATTTTCCATAATCTGAAAGAGACCACACAGAATAAAAACTTGTCTTTCAGACTCAAAATGTAGCACACGAAAGTATAAAATGATCCTAAGTGAATAATTGGCTGAGTTCTGCCTTGCTGGTGTTTTTCTGCTGTTTAGAAACTTACCACTTTTAGTTGTTAAATTACTCTAGATCATTCCAAACATTTTCCAGTCCACCACACAAACATTATCCCCTCAGGCAAAACACCAGACAGGACTTAATCAATATTTCTATTTAGCCAGCAAGGCAGGCTCAAGGTGAGAGTGGAGTGAGGTGTTTAAGACACTTCACCTTGGAGTTCCAGTGCTCGGGGTGTGCAGCTGCAGCAGCTCCTAACACAGATCACACCCCACCTTCCAACACGTAACTGTAGCCATTTCCAACCAACCTGCTTATGAGAAGCTTCTCTGACGTTGAGCATTTTCCCACGAAGAGGAAATACTCCATACTTGTCTCTACCAACCACTCCCAGACCAGAGACAGCCAGAGTTTTGGCTGAATCTCCCTCAGTCAGGATCAGTGTACAATCTAGAGAATTCTTGCTGCCTAAAAGAGAAGAAAATCGAGTCAGTTTTCTAACTAAGAAGTGAAATCCAAGCCTGCACACTCACAACTGAATGAGGATAAACATCTTCTAACACAGGTTTTGTTGCACTGCACACAGTAAATGGGGATAAACATAGTAAACAGGACCATTAAATAGGGGTAAAACTATAATTACGGGTTTTCTCACTTTTTTCTTGGGAGAGAAATCTTTCATTTAAAGAACAAGTTTCAACTGTTTTTGAATGCAGTGGTTGCAAATGATGTCAAACACTTACCAGCATCGTTGGCATCATCCAGCTTAGGGACACCTTTAATCTTGGAGTGTTTCACAGTCGAGCATTTCTTATTCAGCTGGTTCTGAGCTTTAAATCTTACCCAGTTTAGGATACTTTCAACAATGCCACAGCCAACTGCCTGCAATACAAAAACCAGCCCCAAAAGGTTGTGGGAAAAGCCTTGACAATGACAGAATTTTTTGCTACAAATTTTTACAGACATCCTGATTGCCTGTGTATGTAAGTACTTACACCCTTAATGAATTTTTCACTCAGTTTACAGGTGGACCCAAAGCTCTTTGCCTGCAGGGTCATGTTCTCCTTAGTCTGAGAGTCAAAGGTTGGGTTTTCAATTAAGGCATTCACAAAAATCCACATGTGGTTCTTCACCTGTAGTTAAACACAACATGGATCACACACTGTACAGGCTCAGCTCACCCATCAATTACATGGTGAGGAAAGACTCAGTTATCACTGCAGGGCTTGGAATTTCCCTAAACGTTCTGAAAGAGTTTTGGACAATTAAAGAACATTCATGAACAAAGTTACATGATTTGGGATCTTGAGGAATTGGCATCTCTCAGCCTAAACAGGTGTTATCTAACAGATACTGGGTTTTAGTGCATCTACACTGATTAAGAGTGATTACAAAATAGATCAGCCAAGCAAAGAGAATTGGCTTAAACTGGACAATATGAGACTTCCATAATTAGCAATCTTATATCTACTGTCTGTACAATGGAAACGTGTTATTAATCAACACAGTTATGCATTAAACTGGATTACAATTTGCAGTAATGCTTGAGTTGTGTTTCCTGCTGGGGAAATTCTGATGGTGTACCTGGAAGGGCTTCACCACAACTCCATTTTTGTTCTTCTTTTTCACAACATCAATGAGTTTGGTCACAAGCTGGTCAGCTACGTAGTCAACATGTCTGCCACCCTAAGGGAAAAGGGACGAGGACATTGAGTGAGGCCAATAAAACCCCCAAATTACACATACCTATCTGTTAATGTTGAAGGATATGGCACTGGCTTGACTAAATACACCGAGAAGTTACCTTTGTGGTGGCAATGCTGTTGACAAAGCTGACTTGCTGGAAGCCTTTCTCACTCAAAGTCAAACACACTTCCCACCGGGAATTGACTTCCTCGTGAATAACCTTAAGTGCATTCCCAGTTTCATCGACCTTATCCTTCAGATAGAGGTCCACATAGCTGCGGAATCCTTTCACCTGCACACGGATGAGAGCAGACAACTGGTTGATAACAGCTCCTATAAATACTTAATGCACCTCCACAGGAAAGTGGGCACAGAAATCCCTCCTTTGCTGTGTGTGATGACAGGAATGGCTTCAACAGAATCTCACTGGTTAAATGGCAGGAGAAATGCATAAATTGTGTTTCTTTTCAATGCTCACTTACAGGCAGCCTCTGTCCATTTAGGAAAACTTTGACATCCTTTGTGGATCCAGCAATATCATATGCTCTTCGAGACATCAGGGCTACAATGTCCTTATCCAGAACTGTCATTTTGAATTTGGACAGATCAGGTTGGAACGTGACACAGGTGTAATCATCTCCATCAAAGTATTTCAGCTTCATTTCTCCAGCCTTTCCCATGTTGTCTGTCCAGGTCTGAGGAAAGGAGCTTTTGTCAGTTGCAAGTCAAGCACACACAAGTAAAAACCTTTGTTTTTAAAAGCAGTAAGCTGGTTTATGAGTTTTAGATACTTTCAAATGAAACAAAAGCTCTGGTTAAAAACCAGATTTTGATGCTGTCTGCTAATTCCATTGTTCCTTTGGATTATATTTTATGGTAGAGTAAGTGTGGGTCAAATTTACTCCAAGCATGGTGCACTGAACTCAAGATGTGACTAGATTTCTGAAACACGAGCTGAGAGTCTTATCTGAAAACCTCAGGTATAACCTCCCTGGAGTGAGAAGTGCTCCTACCTGCTTGAATAACTTTTTGTATTCACGACATCCAGTTTCCACAGTAAATTTTTTGCTGAATATGTTGCACAGTTTGGCTCCATAACCATTTCTCCCCCCTGGAATTAGAAGGAACACAGGCTTGTGTTATTATCTTTGTCTAAAACCATCTGAAAGAATCCCAGACTAACAGGAGTTTGGCCACTTCAGCACAATCCAAAGACAACTGCCAATAAGCAATGACATTCTACAAGCTCAGTATGCAACTTCTTCCTCACCTGTGACTTTCTTCTCATTGTCATCGTAGTTGCTGGATGTCAGCAGCTGTCCAAAGATCAGAGCAGGCACATAGACCTTCTCCACTTTGTGTTCAACAACTGGGATACCTTTCCCATTATTCCACACACTGATTGTGTTATTCTCTCTAGGGAAAAAAAAAACCCAAACCAAAAAGTGTGTTTTTAAGGCTGCAAATGATGGAGCTGTGAAACAAGTTACAGAAAGGCTCTGGGGAAAGGCACCATTTCATCGGGACCAAATTGTGCTCAGCAAGTGCAGCAGCTGCCAGCAGAGGGGGGACAGGCAACACAGAAATCCCCAGATCTGCTCTGAAATGGAGGGACACACACAAAAACCTCTGCCTGTGCCCAATCAGGATAAAAAGGGATGAAGAGATGGAAAGCAGCAGCAACGAAAGAGCAGCCATTTCTCCAGTCAGCCCTCTGTAAGGGCTCAGGGGACTGAGCAAAGAGAAAGGCTTTCACAGCTGAATTATATTTGGGGTAACTCAGATCAGCAGCTCCAGTGCCAGCCCAGCTTTGCAGAACAGCTGAAGGAACAAATGACAATGAAATAAAACTTACACATCAATTGTGACTTTAATGCAGGACATGTTTTTATCCCTCTGCTTGTTGTCTGCAGCGTTGACTGGAAAGAGAAGATTGTTATTTTATCACATTCTCTATCAAGACAAAACTATCAACTGTTTCAGTAGAATGAACACACAAATTCAATGCAATATTACTAATAATCATCTTGGCATGAAAATATTTTGTGAGTTACAAAGAGGAGTACTACAAGTTATCACAGAATTATTAAGATTGGAAATGACCTCTGAAGGCACGGAATTAACATAAAAGGAAGAATTTTAGGCTGACTGAAAACAGGTTTGTAATTGGATTTTTGAAACTGGGGAGGTTTTCTGTTTCCCATGAATGGCTTGCTACTAAGTGGGGCTAATGAATTCTTGATAAGTTCTGTTTAGATCCAGTTTTGGAGACATTCAAGCCCCATTAATAACCTGTCACTCACTGACTCAACAGATCTGTCACCTTACCCAGAATCTCATCAAAGATTTTGTACAAGCCAGGCACGAAGGTCACATCTCTGCAGTTGAGGCCAATGCCCTCATCGAAAACCCACATTTGCTGGAAAAAAAGAAGGAAGAACTTCATAAGCGCCCCTCTTCTGTGCCATCCGTTTGCAAAGCAGATGTTTTGTGATAGATAAGCAGAAGTTTCCTGCTTTGTAAACAGCTGTTAAAGCCCCGCCGCTCCTTACCTGGGTGACCAGCTCCACGGAGCCGATGTAGGTGTCCGGCCGGAGCAGGATGTGCTCCAGCTGAGTCTTCTTCTGGTAGATGTGCTCCACCGAGAGCTTCTTGGGGCCATCGGCCTTGTGCACCCGGGCGTTCTCGTCCGCGGGCTGTGGGGGGACAGGCGGGGACGGGGCACGGAGCGGGGGTCAGGCCAGGCCGGGGGAGAGGCCCGAGAGAACGTGGAGGGGGGAAATGGCAGAGGAAAGGGGGAGGCTGAGAGTGGGGGAGATGGGGAGAGCGGCGAGAGGGGCCTGGGGAGACCCTGAGGGGAATTCGGGGAGACCTGAAATGGGGCTCGGGGAAACCCTGAGAGGGGCCCGGGGAGACCCTGAGAGGGGCCCGGGGAGACCCTAAGAGGAATTCGGGGAGACCTTGAGGTGAATTCGGGGAGACTCTGAGGGGAGTTCGGGGAGACATTGAGGGGGGCCCGGGGAGACCCTGAGGGGGCCCGGTGGGAGCCAAGGGATGGGGCCCAGAACACCGCGGGGATGACGGGGCGGGGGAACCCGAAGGCCCGCGGGGTCTGGGGTCGCGGAGGGGGCTCGGGGGACGTACCTGGAGAGGCGACAAGGGCTGCGGGGTCTCCATGGCGATGGCGGCGATGTCTGAGGCGACTGAGGGGGCGATGGCGGCGCCAACGGCCCCTTCAAACCTCCGCTCGTCCCGCCGAAACGCTCCGCCAATCCCCGCCCGCGGCCGCCCGCGCCGGCCAATCGTGGCGCGGGGGCGGGAACACGGCGCTCCCGCCCCTCACGCGCTCTGGCCAATCAGAGGCCGCTCCGCGCGTTCAAACCGGCCACTCGGGAAGGAGAGCGGCAGGATTGGCAGCGCGAGCGGCCAATAGAGGAGCGGGGGGGGGCGGGCACAGCGCGGGGGTTACGGCGGCGCTGGGATGCGCTGGGATGCGCTGGGATGCGCTGGGATGCGCTGGGATGCGCTGGGATGCGCTGGTCGAGTCCCGAGGAATCACTGGGACACACTGGGAATCACTGGGATATACTGGGACACACTGGGATACACTGGGAATCACTGGGAGTCACTGAGACACACTGAGAATCACTGCGACACACTGGGAATCAGCTCGTGGGTTCACAACACTGCCCTCAGTGCCACGGAGCCCTGTGCCATCCCCATCCCTATCCCCGCGGTGTCCCCTCCCAGTTTCTGCCAGCCCCAAGGGGACTGGGACCCGCTCCCAGCCCCTCCAGCCCCTGTCCCCATTCCCAAGTGGCTGCAGCGTGTCCCCTGGCCCCTCCCTGCAGCCAGCCGTGTGCCCCCAGAACAGAGCATGGGGTCATAAAAAACAAGGATTTCGTGTCTTTATTTCGGGGTGGTGACAGGGTTTGCTCCACTGGGGATGCAGGGAGGCTGCGGGCACAGCCTGGCATCACCCTACGACACAGGGATCCGTGGGATGGCACAGGGATGGCACAGCCTGGCATCACCCCACGGCACAGGGGTCCATGGGATGGCACAGGGATGGCACAGCCTGGCATCATCCCATGGCACAGGGGTCTGTGGGATGGCACAAACAGGGGTGATTCAGCCTGGCCATGGGGCTGGCATCCCCTCAATGCTCTGGCAGAGCTTCAGCAGTGCCCACGGGGCTCCCAGGACCAGGGGGAGCGTGGCTGGCTGTCACCATTGTCACCACATGTGCCGGTAGGGAAAGGCCACCTCGATGCAGAGCACGGCCAGCGGTGTGGAGCAGTTGTGCCGGTGCCCGGCCAGCAAACGCCCCTGGCCCAGGGGGGTGGCCATGCCCTCGTCCGTGCCAGAGCCACGCCAGCCCTGGCAGTCCCTCCGGCGGGCACGGCCACCCCGTGGTGTGGAGCCATGCCAGGCCAGGCGGCGGGGCCTGCGGGTGGGCAGGGGCTGAGCGGGGCTGGGGGCATCCCGGGGCACCCCCTGCCCTTTGCTCCTGCACTCGAGTAGGGAGGGACCCACCTCAGCCCCCCAGCCCCTTCCCATGTAGGGGGGACTGTTCAGGACTCACCAGAGGGGATCTGCCAGGATGTTGCGCCCATTGAATGAGTAGATGGGACTTTGTGTGGTGGCACCAGATTGACCCTCGAAGAGCGAGCTCCAGGACTTGGCCAGCAGCTGGCCCTGTGGGCACGAGCCGTGGTGCTGAGCCATGGGCCAGGGGTGTCCCCACGAGGTGCTTTCAGCTCCACCAGCTCCCCAAAAGCACCAAGCATGGCTGGGGTGCAGCAGCCCCAGAGCAGGACTGGGCTGGGGGTCCCCACCCACCGCACCTCACTGTGGGGCTGGAGGTTTTGTCACCTGCATCCCACCCTGGGGACGGGGGTACCTGCCTTCAGGTTGACGATGGGGAGGGTCCTGTCGGTGCGCTTGACGATGGAGACCAGGTCCTGCGTGGGGGCTGAGAGGAAGGCACGGAAGGTGCCGTAGAGCCCAGCCTCCTGGGACTGCCGGTAGCACTGCAGGTCTGCGCCCCGGATCCCGCTCATGTCGCCGGAGAGGGGCACGTTGAGGGCGGCCAGGCGGAGCTGGGGGTGGCAGGGAGGTGTTGGGGCTCTGCTCCCCTCTCCCCGGAGGGTGTGAGGCTCTGAGGGGCTGGCCAGGATCCCCATGGCACCTCTGCCCCTTCTCCCACCCCCAGGGCCAGGCATTCCTTACGGATGGGATCCGTGGGGCGACGGTGGTTGGTGGGGTTTGGGGCAGACCCTGTCCCTCCTCCTTCTGGATCTGAAATAACACAGCTCAGGTCAGTCTGGGGACACCCACCCCTCTGCCCAGATCAGCATGATCCCAGCACTGCTCTGCTGACATCCAGCCCATCCCCATGGCACGTCCCTCCCTCAGCAGGGCTCACCACTGAGTCCACTGGTGACTGTACAGGTGACACCGTGTTGGGACCTCTTGTCTGCACCCGCTTTGCCTCCTGGATGGAGAGAAGAAAGGGAGGATGAGGGAGAGGACAGTCCCGTGATGTCTGTCCTGCCCAGCAGGCAGAGAAGGGCTCTGTCCCCTTGCAGGGACATGAGCAGACCCCACATCTGCTCACACACCCCTCACCTGGTACCGTGGGGTGGAGGCAGAAGGGTCATCACCAGCCAAGACTGACTGCGAATCCTCCAGCTGCTCAATGACACAAGCACAAGGACAGGTTGGAGTGAACCTGCTCCTTCCCAGGGGTCTGCTGCCCCAGCACCAAATCCAGCCCTGGAGCTTGCCCCTCCAGTCCCCCCCTATGGTACCAGGAGGCGGCTCCAGCCAGCAGGGGTCCGGAGGAAGGCGCTGCTCCCTTCCTGCACATAGACCAGGCTCCCCTCGGGCACGGCACTGCTCGCCTTCACCATCAGCTCCTTGGACCTGAAGACCCACGTCTGGCGCTGGGGGGATGCAGAGGGTCAGGGCCCTGCTGTGGGGTACGGGAGAGCAGGGGGGGCTCACCCATGGCCACAGCCAGGACACACCTGGAGATCAGTGTGGGAGTCTGATGGCTCCATCTGAGGGGTGTCAGCATCTGGAGAGCCCACAGTGGGTTGGGGGTCACAGTGTGTCCCAGCATAGGGCCTGGGTGCTCCCGTGGGAGCTGGCCCTGCAGGGACAGTGTGGGAAAGACAGCAGCAGTGCCAGGGTTCTGTGCTGACATGGCCCCAGCACCCAGGGAGGGAGGCAAGACTTCAGGAAAGGTGTTTCCAGGAGGCTGGAGCCCCTGAAACACCTGGGAGACACCCTCACCTGCTGCCCAGCCTGGGTCTGGGACTGCCTGTGAAGGCAAATGGAGCCTGTTACCCCTGCCAGGCATGGGGACAGGGACACCCTTCCTGGTGCATGGGGAGGGGTCGGGGAGGCCCTGGCTTACTGGCTGCTTGCACGGGGGCTGGGCACGGACCGGGTACATCCTCTGGAAGCAAAGACAGGCAGGTTTTGGGGGGCCCTGGTGCTGTGCACACTCACACGTGTGTGTGCTCTGACACAGGTGTGTGCACACCTGTGCTGGGCCTTACGTTGAGGTAGAAGAGACCTGGTGGGCCAGGGGGGCCCGGGGGCCCAGGAGGGCCAGGGTTCCCAGGGGGACCTTGAAGACCCTGCAGGAGAGCAGTGTGGAGATTGGACTGGGCTCTTTTGGTGTTGCCTTTTGGGGGGGAAGCTGTAAGACATCCTGGCTGGGGCAGTGCAGACCCCAGCCAGGCAGTGACTCTCACATGGGGGATGATTGCTCCGTAAATCTCTGGTTCCTCTTTGCTGTCCTGCAGAGACAGAGGGAAAAGACTAAGACTGATACTCATCCTCCAACCCTCCATCCTCTCCCTCTCCATCCTCCATCCTTGAATTCTTCATTCTCCCCCTCTCCATCCTCCATCCCTCCCCTCCAGTTAGGGCTGTGGGCCCTCTGGGGTTGCTGGCAGGGTGAATCATGTCCCCCAGGCCAGGCTGGGGTCCCTGGACACCCCTCACCCTGAGCACTCACCCTCCGGTAGGCACTGATGGACCCCCAGGAGCCGGGCTGGCTGCCGGTGCTGGGGAAGGGGAGGTGGCCCGGTTTGCACCCGTGTTCCCCATAGCAGCACCCCTGGGTGAGCCACAGAGAGAGGCAGGATTAGAGCCTGAGCTGGGTGTGCATGTGAGTGCATTGCATGCTGACACATGTGTGTACACGTGTGTGCATGTGTGTGTCTGCCTGTGCTGCAGGGGATGGTGTCACTCTCCCCCCACCCCCTGCCCCAGCCCCTTTGGGGTCTCTGGTGCTGCTGCTGGGATGAGGCAAAGGGTGTTGGGGGAGCAGAGGCAGCACAGAGGACTGAGGGGTGCACCCTCAGGTGTGGGGATAGGACCCCCCAGCCAGTCCCCCCATACCACCACTCGTGCTACAAACCGGCTCTCCGGGATCACCCTTTTCTCCCTGGAAGGAAAGTGAGAGATCCTTCCAGCACCCAGCTCTGGGAGTCCCCAGGCACCCCAGCTCCCCCACACCCTGCTGTGCCTCATGCTTTGGGGCACCACCCAACACGAAGCTGTTTGGTCAGGGCACTGTGGCCAGCACTGCCCCCATGGCCCTGCTGCCAGGACCCCCACCCACAGTGCCCACTGCCCGGCTCACCCCCTGCCAGGACCCCCACCCACAGTGCCCACTGCCCGGCTCACCCCCTGCCAGGACCCCCACCCACAGTGCCCACTGCC